>JAQJVL010000125.1:1076897-1166897 GCA_035578905.1 Stictocephala bisonia
GTATAATATAAATGGTCTATCATTTCAAAAGAAGAGATCTCCTGGAGGAACTAATATACTAACCAAGTAAGGGAAATATATGGCTGATCTATCTCCAGTTCAATATAGAGTTTCAACTAAAGGCATTGGAGTTGTATTAATGACATGAAGCTTGTCATTCTAAAGGTACTGCGTGGAGGAATCCCATTGTATCTGGGGTTGAGGAAACTGCTACATTTGATACTAAACGACAATCTTTGCCACTCTTTTACTTGTAGTATACCAAATATAAATGAGTAGGTAGGTTATTCAAATAGCACCAGTGTTGGAGTGTGTGATAGTGTTTGTGGAGAGTGTTATCGATACTGCGACACAGATAACACGATGTGTTTACACTCTTACTTTTCCACACGTCAGTGAGTAGAAAGGTTGTTCAAATAGCAGCAGTGTTGGAGTGAGGGTGATAGTGTTTGTGGAGAGAGTAATCGATACTGCGACACAGATAACATGATGTGTTTACACTCTTACTTCTCCACACGTCAGTGAGTAGATAGGTTGTTCAAATAGCAGCAGTGTTGGAGTGAGGGTGATAGTGTTTGTGGAGAGAGTAATCGATACTGCGACACAGATAACACGATGTGTGTACCTTTGTACTTCTCCACATGTCAGGGATAGGTAATTTTTTCAAATAGCAGCAGTTTTGGAATGACGGTGATAGTATTTTTGGAGGGAGTGATCGATATGCGACACAGATAAACACAGTGAGTTTGCACTTACACTTCTGCACATGTCAGTGAGTAGGTAGGTTGTTCAAATAGCAGCAGTGTTGGAGTGATAGTGTTATTGTGTGGAGAATGAGATCGACACTGCGACACAGACAACACGATGTGTTTACACTTGTACTTCTCCACACGTCAGTGAGTAGGTAGGTTGTTCAAATAGCAGCAGTGTTGGAGTGATAGTGTTATTGTGTGTGGAGAATGAGATCGATACTGCGACACAGATAACACAATGTGTTTACACTTGTACTTCTCCACACGTCAGTGAGTAGGTAGGTTGTTCAAATAGCAGCAGTGTTGGAGTGATAGTGTTATTGTGTGGAGAGTGAGATCGACACTGCGACACAGACAACACGATGTGTTTACACTTGTACTTCTCCACACGTCAGTGAGTAGGTAGGTTGTTCAAATAGCAGCAGTGTTGGAGTGATAGTGTTATTGTATGGAGAATGAGATCGATACTGTGACACAGACAACACGATGTGTTTACACTTGTACTTCTCCACATGTCAGTGAGTAGGTAGGTTGTTCAAATAGCAGCAGTGTTGGAGTGATAGTGTTATTGTGTGTGGAGAATGAGATCGACACTGCGACACAGACAACACGATGTGTTTACACTTGTACTTCTCACATGTCAGTGAGTAGGTAGGTTGTTCAAATAGCAGCAGTGTTGGAGTGATAGTATTATTGTGTGGAGAATGAGATCGACACTGCGACACAGACAACACGATGTGTTTACACTTGTACTTCTCCACACGTCAGTGAGTAGGTAGGTTGTTCAAATAGCAGCAGTGTTGGAGTGATAGTGTTATTGTGTGGAGAATGAGATCGACACTGCGACACAGACAACACGATGTGTTTACACTTGTACTTCTCCACATGTCAGTGAGTAGGTAGGTTGTTCAAATAGCAGCAGTGTTGGAGTGATAGTGTTATTGTGTGTGGAGAATGAGATATATACTGCGACACAGTTAACACAATGTGCTTATACTTGTACAATAGAACAAGTCAAGTTATTAATTCAGCACAGTTCTTGTAGTCTATTATAATGTTATTTTATTACAAATACGTAATTTTACAGATTTTTTAAGTCCATATTATTGTCAACCAAATCAATGAGATTTATTATATAAACAAATATTAAACTTAAAACTTAACATTAATTTTATTAGCTGCTATATTTGTTGAACTGTAATATCTGTGAGATTCACACTAAAGCTGACAGTACTAATATTTCAATGTGTTTATGCACGAACATGTGCATTGCATTGGATTACAATGCTGCAGATCGTAAATAAATGCACCTGGCAACACGATGACGTAGTCACCTTTATAACGGGACAGTGTTCAGCTGTGAACAGCACAATGGTTATAATATCGTCCGTATAAATGTCGTGCCTAAAATAGCTTGTAAAGTCAATTTTTTTAGAAAGTAACTAAATTATTTGCATACATTTCACAAATTGAACTTTGTTTATTTTTAATTCGTTATGATTACAACTGTATGATTTATTTTATATGTCTAATTCAACTTCTTTTGGGCTTTCAAATAAAAAAAATTCATCTTTACATAGAAAAACAGTTACACAACTACATGACATCAAAGTAACGTAACAAAACAATAATGTCTTTACTACACAAAAAGGATTTTAAAAATAAGCAATCAATACAATAATTGTATAACTACTTATTATATGCACTTATGCCTACCATTAGTATAAGTATAAGCTTAGCTTGAGAGATAATCCCTAACGCTGCAGTAATGCTTATCTATCAAATAGTTCTTCAAGGCATTAACATCGCTTTATAACGTAATTAATTAAACTAATATAAATTGAATTAAATAAAATCTTAAAATTATAAAACATCGATAAGTTATTTAGTATTTTAGTGTTTTACTCGTAAGCTATTATTTATAAAGTTATATTCCTTTTGGGAATGTTTCTTACATTATGAGACGCCGACACAACGTTGGTATTTTAAGGCGAATATGAATAATTATATGAGTGTAGTCTGATTACTAACTGAGTTCAACTGTTCCTCAGAAAGGACAATTTATTAATAGCCCAACAACCAGGGCAACTAAGGGACCTACAGCTTTACGTGGAATCCGAACCACGTAGTGCTGGTCTGATTTTCAGCTAATTGACAAGCCTGATACAGTTATCTCCCCCACACAACAATCGTACAATGAGTACCACCCAACATGGACACCCCAGACTTCTCTAGTAGTGTCCACGCCGATAGCAACCATTGAGCGAACGCCATGTCGGTATTAAGAGGACCGAGCATCCAACTTATCGCCTACTATCTCCCAAACACTTTGTCCCCAAGTAGCTGGGTTACAGCACTGCGCCACCAGTGCCGACGATTTAATAAATTTAATAAATTGAAATTTAATAAACAATTTCCAAACGAATTCTTTATTATATAGAAATTTTAAATTCTATCAATTCCTGTTCAGTTTGTTATTCTCTTCACTCCAAATAATATTTATGAAATATTAATTGTATTTTTAAAACAATACGGCATTTAAGATCTCAAATTCATTAATGTTTACGATTCCGACCAAGTGTACAATTTTATTTTATAAAATTTTGTATTGTAAGCATAAACAATTAATAAGAATTTCGAGATATCAAACAAAATATTTCAGGTGCTAACATCATGAGAATTCTTGACATATTGATTAATGTATTTGTCTGTTTTCACTGAAATTCGCTTTTAAAATAGCTAAAAGCACGTAAAAATAATACGAAATAATATTCATTTCAAAGATGTTGATTGGTTCATAATTACAAAGTATCGTAAATAGTGTTAAAGATAGACCATATTTAAAAGAAAAAAATTAAAATTGTTGCTTTTAAACGTTTTGATTTAAAAGTTTAGTTACACGTTACACAATTGTAATCGCAGTATTTCGTTATATAAAAAAATATACAAATAAATAACACAGAATAATAAATAACAATAAGAACAAAAATACACTTGTTCTATAATCATAGATGGATATAAAAATCAATGTCCAACCTGAAGTACTGCATGAACTAAAAAATCTCATGAAACCTCTTACCACATCCATAACGAACAAATACTATTTGTTACTGGGGACCTGTAACAGTAGAAACTGAAAATATATTGCACTAATGGATTCGAAAATTAAAAAGGAAATAAGAATTTAGTAGAAGGTATAAATTGCACAGCTTAGCCCTGGGAGAAGGTGGAGTAGTAACTTTATTTTATCGGCTCTTTCCAAGACCTCATTTGCAATATTTTCTGAACCAACTGAGAAGAAACTAATATAACACTTTCAATGCTACTGTTCCTTTGTAGCTCGTATTACAGCAATTATTTATTTAGCTTGATTAAGTTTAATAGCTGGACCATTGTTTAATTACTCTGTAAAAAATTTTTTAATTTTTTTGTTTCATATTTACGAGGCGTGTTTTTAAAGTAAGTACCGTTTTTAAATTACGCCGCCGCAGCGCTGCGGTCGCCGTTTAGCGCATGCGCGCCGTGTAGCCACATCTGTTGGGAAGCCACAGACGCCATTACGGAACCATCCGATCGAGTTTACATCTGTTTGCGTGATTTTAAAATGACTCCACCTATTGAGAATCCCGCCGATTGCGAAGTGCGTGCTGTAATACGGTTTCTCTGTGCTCAAGGCTTCAAAGCAGTTGACATTCATCACCAAATCAGTGAAGTGTATGGTGAAAACATTATGAGTGATGGAATGATTTGGAAATGGGTTAGGGCCTTTAAAGATGGCCGCACAAACATTCATGATGAGAAACGAAGTAGGCGACTGAAGAAAAGATGACTGAAGGTCGCCTACTTCGTTTCGCATCATGAATGTTTGTGCGGCCATCTTTAAAGGCCCTAACCCATTTCCAAATCATTCCATCACTCATAATGTTTTCACCATACACTTCACTGATTTGGTGATGAATGTCAACTGCTTTGAAGCCTTGAGCACAAAGAAACCGTATTACAGCACGCACTTCGCAGTCGGCGGGATTCTCAATAGGTGGAGTCATTTTAAAATCACGCAAACAGATGTAAACTCGATCGGATGGTTCCGTAATGGCGTCTGTGGCTTCCCAACAGATGTGGCTACACGGCGCGCATGCGCTAAACGGCGACCGCAGCGCTGCGGCGGCGTAATTTAAAAACGGTACTTACTTTAAAAACACGCCTCGTACTTAGACCATGCATCTTGAAGGTATAGTAAATGTTAGCAATAAATAACACTAAGGCAAATGGAAGTGACGATGCTCTTGTTGACGAAATTGTCGTTATTGGACGAGTAATTCTGCTTTGTGTCATATGCATTACTTGTTGCGAAGTTGCTCTCGTTGGAGACATTGACGTTAATGGAGGTTAAATAGTTTTATTGATGATATTTTGACGTTACCTGTTGTGAAGATGCACTTATTGATGACACTGACGTTACTGAACGTGACTTCGCTTTTATTGACGATGTTTTGGCGTTATTTTTTGTGAAATTGCTCTAATAGATGACATTGACGTTACTGGACGTGACTTAACTTTTATTGAGAATTTTTTGACGTTACTATTTGTGAAATTGCTCTCATAGAGGATATGACGTTACTGTACTAAACTTTTATTGATGATATTTAGACTTTTATTGTTGTGAAGTTATACCAATTCCAATAACATTAATGGCATTGATGTTATTGGACGTGAGTTCTCTCTTAACGACGTTACTTGTTGTGAAGTTACTCTCACTGATGACATTGTACTGAGTGTCATCGCAACTTAGATATTAATTTAAACGATAAAAGTTAATCTATGTTTCATGATCGAAATAATATCATCGTTTAATAATTAGTTGCTTAGCCAAAGCACATAGCAATTATGTGGTGAATCACTGGAAAACAATTTGCAAAGTACAACCTTAACAAAATTCATAAAAAATCAGTTCTAGACTGTTAATCTTGTCACGAACAAGTGTGAATTTGAAATTCAATGAGAGAGACACATATGATGTAACATGACTGTATTACCTATGCATATTAAGGATGCTATAAATAACACACTTTTGTTGTCATTTCAATCGTTTCACTTTACTTAAATACAAAATTAATTCTATAAATGTCATATCATATTGAGTTACATAAAATAATTTTTCTCAACATATACGCAAAGCCAATGACCATAAAAAGTGTTAATATTAAAAAAAATCCACATGGGTCACGTAAGACCTGTACGTGGGGGGGGGGGGGCTGCATCGATAACAGTCTGCTGCTTATACAGTATTCTACAATATATATACACAATAAACAAAACTCTATAATTTATCACAAACATAACAGTTATAAAAAGGGCAATAAAAAATAAGATAACGAACAACACAAATAATTAAAAATATATGTATGGATGAGAGTTACAAACGCTACAAAAGAAAATTAACTTACAATTACAGAGAAAAACATCTGGGAAAATAAAAAATAAAAAGAATTAATACGCCTGAAATAATGTTGTGGATCAATGAAATGATTAAGTCTGATTTATTTATTTAGTTTTTCTAATACTTTACGTTTATGTATAACTGTTCAAGATAAGTCACTACATAAATATGTGTCTTTGGGATATAATATTTCATTTTAACACTAAACAGACTGTGAAAATAAAATAAAACTATTCGTAACCAATATCTATCTATAAGCTTTAATGGCGTTCTTAGTATGTTAGTGTTTCAAGATCGTTAGCAAATGTATGTGGTTGCCTTATATATTTACGTCAATAATGTATTTAAAAAAATTGTATATAAAGACGATTGAATGTGGAAAGGTAATTAGTGAGTATAGCCACATATGTGATAAAAGACGAATTTATCCTGAATTGCAAAGTGTCTTTAATGTAGTAGATTATATAAGTTTTTCAATTTAATGTGTATTAAATTCAACATTTACACAATAACATTATGACTGCACAATAATGGGTGGGTAAGTCAATATAATAGAATCGGCTGGATTACTTCAGGGTTGTGTTTTTGTTCCTTTTTTATTTTCGCATCCTACGCAGAATACATTAACAAGATCAACTAGTATTACTATAGTAAAATTGTATAAAGTTACAAAATGTTATAGTAGCACAAAATGACATTAAAATGTTACTATGATCTTAAAATATATAGAACAAAGAATAGTTTAGTTAAGTAATCCGTAATATCTTATAAAATATCTTCAAGAGAGCTATTCCTGTCACATAAGTTTTAAGATCTCATATTTTCAATGTGTCTTCTGACATTCGGCTCCGAAACTTGCTATTTCAGACTTGGGAAAGTTTCTGACTGAGGATTTGTGTCAGAAGTTTCAGACTTTGTACCTTGACAGAACCTAATTCCGTATCATTTAATATACCAATTCTTGTGATGAAGCAAAGCTTATTTTATTTGTCGCCAATAAGGTGACAAAACACAAAACATTTTTATGGTACGCTATTATTCATTTTATAGCATAATTTTTTAATGTAATGATACGGGATAATAGGAATTATCACATTTTATTATGAAATGTTATGATTAATTGTTTAATGAGTTATATGTTAAATCCGTATAATTTCTTTGATTTCACTGTTTACATTGTTCATACACAAAGGTTAAGTGACTACTTCATGTTAAGCAATTTTAATGTGAATCTGCCTTGTAATTTGTGGACGCGTTTCGGGATTTTTAAACGTGATAAATATTTTTTGTTTCACTTAGGGACATTTTCAAATCGCGTATCTTTTTTGTTTCTATATGTCTCATGGGGCTCCTTTTACAGGGAAACGTTCACAGTCCTGTTCTTACAACCAATATGTCTTCCTTAGCCATATATTGACCCTTTGCCCTTTGATTGAACAAATAACTTCACTTACAGTTCACAAAGGACTTAAATTTATGAAACAACCGACTATCAGCTCAGTTGGGAATTCGAACGTTGGAACATGGACTCCTTCACATTTATTATTAGTATGAAACCTTCACATTTATCCATCATGCCAGCACCTGGTCTAAGGCCTTAGCTAAGTGGAAGATGCTGTGGCTTGCCATGCAGCCTGACTTGGTTCGTTCAATGCTTATTATCCATTCCCTTGACCATAACGTCATTGATGATACTTCCACCCACCCACACACGTTGTTAATGACCGTTGCACACACCCACACGTGCAATCATCCCACGCTTTATAAATTCCAAGCATCATTGATAATATTTAATAACCTGGCCTATATACGACTTAGAACGAATATTAAACAAGTAAATAGTAAAAAAAGAATTGGGAACAAGAATTGTAAAAAAACCTCAAAAAAACCTTCGTGCCACATTATCAGAAGCCACGGGTTTATCTTTTATGGTCCTCAATTAAGATTACAATTAATTCATTTGGCGTGCTATAAAGCGAAATGAATAGTTCGTCATAACACAAGTGTAATATACGAGTCCTTAGCGGGAAAGGAACATATTGACATTATATCTGAACGATCTAACTGGGTTGGAAGAGTGGAACTAAACCCAATCACAGAGAAGAAAGGGACAGAAGGCACATGAAATAGTACGTTAATTATTAGAGTTGTTATCTATCCAGTTTGCCATGCGATGGCCGGGCTAGTACCTAATAAATGCCTTCCTTATTCCCCTCAAATCGTCAAGAATAAACGTAGTATTTAGTATATTACTAAATAATATAAATAAATATAAATATAATAATATATAATATAAATAAACTACGTAGTAATTATAAATCTTTACAGATTTATAAAGATGTACGTTAGTTGTAATCGTTTTAAAACAATTGAGGTGTTCGGTACGCCCATAAGAGAGAGCGACATGTTTCTTTTTCTTTGTGACACAACATACTGTCAGTTGAGGTTACACAAGCAATCATGTAACTGAAAGACATCTTCAAGGCCATCTAATGCGTATAAATCCTAAATGAGAATATGAATGATTGAAAGCGTTCCGCTTATTGCTTTCAATCCCTTTCCTTCAGAACATTCAGTTTCCCAATACTGCAAAACTATAAATAGACCGCCAAAACAATATCAAAGATTGTTATTCTACAGCTCGAAGTTTAATCTATAACATTACACCATGCCATAAAGTGACGGTTGTGGCGTATCAAGTCCAAGGCCACCGGCGGTGATATCGTATCAGGGAGATTGATAACACTAGTGAGCCGCACACTGTTGGCTTACATACATCACGGCATAATATTGTATGTGTCTGGCTCTCTTATCGCTTGAGTTATGCTTATTTGATTGTTATTTGTTATTACTTCGTTAATCAATGGGAATCCAATAGTCTTTACATTAGAATAACATTACAAGTTATTTACTAACACCCTAATTTGTCTCATTGTTGATGAACTGTTTTTATCTCGTCGTTATTTAACATACGATCGTTCCTTTTGACCTTGTTATCAACATCATAAAGCATACATTATTATTTTACAATTCTTTACCCAACGTTGTGAAAAGTGATATTTCAAAAGTTAGTTTAAATTTGTTTTAAGGATTATTATCCACAGAGAATCAAGAAAATGAAGTCACTTAATTATGGCCACAGAGAACGCCTTAGTGGCAGTTATAAATAGATTACCAATAATGAACATATTTATAAATCTGTACTAATAATTACTTCATTTAAACGTGAGTTTTTAAAGGAATAAAGGGAGGTACTGACAAGGTGCTGGCCCTGCCATAGCATGTCAAACTGGAGGAACAAATTACTAGATACACACACTATGGAATGTGACATCTGTTTCTCTCTCCTCTGTCAATAATCTGTGGATAAGCTAATAATAGAACAGAAAATCAAGTAATAATTGAAAAATACAATTAGTTTGTTAATTTATTACTACTTTATTTTTTACTAATTTTTGTAATTATTGTTCTTCAAGAAATCTTGATTATAATATTCTATGTTGTTCAGTATTTGTTAAATTCTTTATTTGGTTTATTTATGAAAACAGTTAATTTCTTTTGTTTCAATTGCCTTTGTACATTTTTTAAAATGAAGGGTTATATTTAGAGTTATGCAATCGGGATAGATCATTATAAAGTATTATTTTTGTTTTATTTCATTTTAAGAATTTATTTTCTACTTCTGTAAAGTGTTTAAAACATTACAAATATATTCTTTGTAACGATTTTAAAGGAGCAAATAAAAATAAAAAAAACTCTTGTTTTGAGTGAATGTTTGGATTACAAACTAAGATCATGGTAAAAAACGGAACAATAATTAAGTACAATGGTAAAAATAAAAATAATAAATACACAAAGGCACAAATTAATGTTACGACAACAATGAAATCAATACTTTCAAATTAATTACTACAAAATATGTATTTAGAGAGTAATCAGGTGCCAAACTGTGGCCTTGCAAGGATAAACTAGAGCCAAAGGCCTGGAGGATCGACGTTTGCTAGCGGAGTGGGTGGGGCATCGCGCGGCACTACCAGGAGCCGACTGTGTGACGATATCGACCCAGCTATTATTAGCACGGCATTAATCTCATGCCACTCGCCGCTATGGTATCCTGACAGGCACACACGGACTTGCTCTTCCCAGTTTTACGTAATTTTCTTCAAATATCTCGTAAAGTTTACTAAAGGTTACACTATAGTGTCTGTAAGATGTAATTGGCGTGTTAAAGTTTCTAATAATTAGCACGTTAAAATGTTTAGTAATTGGCATGATCAAATGTCTGATTCAATTCAATTCAAAATCATTTATTGTTTCTTAAATTGATATTACATTGCAGTGTTTTTTTTTTTTTGTTTTTTTCACCTCTTTAGCATATTTGAGAGATCAACTAATTTTACCATAATGAAATATCTTTAATATATGAGTAATCTTAAAGTAACTAACAAACAAAACAAAAATAATATTTGGCATGTAAAATGTCTATTAATTGATATGATGAAATGTCTAATAATTGGCATGTATAAATCTCTAATAATTGGTATGTTCAAATGTCTAATAATTGGTATGTTAAAATGTCTAATAATTGGCATGGTAAAATGTCTAATAACTGACATTTTAAAATGTCTAATAATCGGCATGATAAAATGTCTAATAATCGGCATGATAAAATGTCTAATAATCGGCATGATAAAATGTCTAATGATTGGCATATTAAAATGTCTAACAATTGGCATGTTAAAATGTCTAATAATTGGTATGTTAAAATGTCTAATAATTTTTATGCTCAAATGTCTAATAATTGGCATGTTAAAATGACTAATAATTGGCATGTTAAAATGTTTAATAATTGGTATGCTCAAAAATTTAATAATTGGCATTTTAAAATGTCTAATAATTAGTATGCTCAAATATCTAATCATTGGCATGTTAATGTTTCTAACAATTGTCATGTTAAAGTATATTATGATTGGTATTTTAAAATATGTTTGAATTAATAAAATATATATAATTTTAATAAACTAAAGAAGGAAAAAAGATTATTAATTCTGTTAAAGTAAATATAAGTTGTTCATTTTTTAAATTCAAAATTGTATTGGACTACGTGTTTTGTGTTTGTGTGTAATTTTTTTATCAATTTAGCCCACTAATAGGGTGTCTATGAACCGGTAAGGAATAAACACATACCAGTTTAGTCTACATGGAGCCAGTACTTTAGATGTTCGGTAAGGTTAGATTTGTCTTATGCTATCCTATGGCTTATTATTTAATCACGTTTTTTATTAAAAAAATATAATCGTATCTTTTCAATTTAAATTATTTTACTACCAAAATGTTGAGTTTGAGTTTCTTCTGTTCTAAGTCATTTTAAGGTACATTTCAAGGTTTCACCAAAAAAAAAAACAACTTTACAAAAGTGTCTTATATGAATAGTAGTTTATGTTTTTAAATTTACAAAATACATAATATTTTACATCATGAAGTTAAAATTTAACGCTAAATTTTAAAAAGATTATTTGCATACTTTTTTAACAGCCTCCTAGTATATTTAGAGCAAATAGCCTAAATATTTTTTAATTTGGTTTTTAAATTATTATTATTTTATCTTTTAAAAATGTAAATAGTATTATTTAGTAGAAATAATTTCAATGAACCCTTTAAAGTCGCAAAAATATTTATGCATATTAATTAAACCAATAATAACCACTAAGGAAAATAAGTGCATGTATAAACATATTCCCGAGGGTAGGTATTTATCAAAAAATACAAGCTCTTGGACATCCAATCAATTTGGCCTCAAGCAGGAGCCTGTGGCACACAAGCTGCTTAGAAACCTAATTTGGAGGGAGATATCCCTAGGGAAAACGCCATCTTGTATAGAAATAGCGCGCCAAACACAATTGTCTTTGTATGACAAAGACTCGCCAAGCGGTTTACACAAGGCGTACAATGCATAAAAACGTGAGATACTCGTCAAACTGGCCAACCAGCCATATTCATAAGGAATATAGCTTCTTATTCCAATGTCTTTGTATCACAAGGGCTCGCCAAGCGGTTTACACGAGGCGTACAATGCATAACAACGTGAGATACTCGTCAGACTGGCTAACCAGCCATATTCATAGTGAATATTGCTTCTTATTCCAATGTCTTTGTATACCAAGGGCTCGCCAAGCGGTTTACACAAGGCGTACAATGCATAACAACGTGAGATACTCGTCAAACTGGTTAACCAGCCATATTCATAGTGAATATTGCTTCTTATTCCAATGTCTTTGTATCACAAGGGCTCGCCAAGCGGTTTACACGAGGCGTACAATGCATAACAACGTGAGATACTCGTCAAACTGGCTAACAATCCATATTCATAGTGAAAATTGCTTCTTATTCCAATGTCTTTGTTTTACAAAGACTCGCCAAGCGGTTTACACAAGGCGTAAAATGCATAACAACGTGAGATACTCGTCAAACTGGCTAACCAGCCATATTCATAGTGAATATTGCTTCTTATTCCAATGTCTTTGTATCACAAGGGCTCGCCAAGCGGTTTACACGAGGCGTACAATGCATAACAACGTGAGATACTCGTCAAACTGGCCAACCATCCATATTCATAGTGAATATTGCTTCTTATTCCAATGTCTTTGTATCACAAGGGCTCGCCAAGCGGTTTACACAAGGCGTACAACACATATAAACGTGAGATACTCGTCAAACCGGCTAACCAGCCATATTCCTAGTGGATATTGCTTCTTATTCCAATGCCTTT
The DNA here is from genome assembly GCA_035578905.1 of Stictocephala bisonia. Lineage (NCBI taxonomy): Eukaryota > Metazoa > Arthropoda > Insecta > Hemiptera > Membracidae > Stictocephala > Stictocephala bisonia. The sequence goes on from JAQJVL010000125.1 coordinate 1,089,859, forward strand.
GTAATTCACACCAAAGACGGTGCAAGTAATAAGCTTTTAAAAACCCACAACGAAATACGCAGGATACATAAATGAATAAAACGACTTCCTCCTCACTATTTATGACCAAATCTACTACGACTAGACTGATAAATAATAAACCAAGTGTTAAACATACTGCAATGCATTTTTATTTAAATAAAGGGTGATTCAGACCACCGGGCCTTTACCTGTACCGATCAAACGTAATGAAATTTACTTATTTTTCCAAATGTAACCCTACATTTTCGACCTCAAAGCATTTAACAACATTATTTTCAACTTTTTTATTTATTTCAAAATAACTTTGGAGGGAGTGGTTGTCATTTAAATACAAACAATAGTCATTTAAAGGTCTTTGAAGCCTAATCATTTTGATATAAACACTTTTTAATTATTCTTACCCCTAGGGGCAGGGTGGGCCAAAATGTAAAGCATTTTTAAAAAAATATACTTTACGTAATTCAAATTTTACTAATCACATAACCTTTCTGAAATTACCGTGAATAGTCATTTATAATTCAATTTATAATACTTTTAAACTTAAGGAATTGTCAAAATACGGGTAGTGGAAACTAGCATAAGTAAAATAAGTCAAGTTGCAACCCCAAGTTGTCATGTTATATAAAATAATTATAGGTCGTTAAAAATAAAAATTGTGTGTATTTAGTGGCATATCTATGCCAAATATTTTAATTCATAATACATTGTATGAATAAGTTCTAATATAATATGTATATATACTGATAGACTAGAAATTTTAAATTTTAAATTCACCTAACAATAAGTAAACTAATAACCTATAACACTCAGTACAATATTACATTAAATGTACAAATTATTCTCCACATATGTATTTCGATACATATATACTAAGATAACTAAATCCTCATAATGTAATTTAAGATTCCTAAATTATGCTCTATTTATTACTTCAAAAACCAAATAATCCTCCACAGTTCATGCTTCATGTATAGTTATTGATACTTTCCTTACCGAAATCATCCATATATGTATTATATTATGATTTTGTACATAAGCGTCTTAAATGTAATACAGTCTTAGTTTGAAAGCATTTTCCAGAGGACACTTCCCAACTTGTGTTATATTTAAATATGTATCAAGAATATCAATATTATTGACTTTGATCTAACCAGTTTAAAAAAATTACAGTATTATGGCTAAATAGTTTAATTTATAAACGAGAGTGTATAAACGTGAATGAGTACCCTTAATAAAATAAGATTTAAAGTCACTAATTTAAACAAATGTTCAAATTATATAAAGTTTATACTTATAAAAGATAAAATAAACAAATCCCAGAAATTATAACAGAGAAATTAGTCGATTTCTGTGTCAAAGAGCAGACAGAGGACTTAACTTTATCAAAACCAGCTGTCGTTAAATGAATAACTTTTTCGATTCGACAAATTTGGGGATTTGAATCCGCCCAATTACCGGTGATGAAGCAGTTCCATGGCCAATTAAACTTGTTCTCAAAGACTCCACAAAATTGGGGAGATCAAAGACTCCCAACAACTTGTATGGGAGGTGTTTTGTGAATTACTACGCATGTTCTCGAAAATATTATCCGTTATAATATTAACCAGAGATATTATCCGTTACTCATGACTTTAGGTCAACCAATACATTGATGTATGAAAATGGAGATAAAAATAGTATGTAATATTCTAAATAATTTCTCTATTTTTTACTAGAGATGGCAAAGATATATCGATATATCAGAAATATTGATAAATATGTTTCGGTATATCGACAAATTAGTATCGATATTTTCTTTCAATAATATTGGCTATTTCGATATTTTGGTCCGTTATTACATAGACTATCAATAAATATTGACGTTATTCTCTCTCATCAAAATCATCACGATTCGAAAAAAAACACATTTAAATTGCCTCTTTATTAACACTCTTAAATTGCATTTTTATCTCACTTTTTCAAGAATATACAAAATTGCATTAAAATTTTCACCTAAACTAATACAAAGGCATATATTTTGGACATTTATTGTACATACCACTTAAACATAATTCCACAGAGAAATGCCTCCTTTATACGTTAAATAATTAGTTTCTCACATGACAGACTTTTTTCTCTTTTTTTTAAGACTTTAAATGTTGAATGAGATTGATATAATTGTTTCTTAATATGTGCCTGGATTTAATTTTAATAACTAACTATCCATTGATATTTATTTATATATATATATATATATATATATATATATATATATATATATTTATACAGGAAAAGTTCTACAACCCGTTTACCGTCCGTGTAGGCCTAAGAACATAAAATATTTTATAACTAACTACCAATTATTCATCGTATACAGTTCCTTGAGTCAATTAAATTGTGTAAACTTACTCAAGTAGTTACTTACGTGAGTATCGCTCACACAACTGATTCAACACCAACCTAGAACACAACATGCAATCGATCAGTAACTTGATTGAGACACACAGTATCATCAGTTAATTAGTAAATGTCATATCTAAAAATATTAAAAGGCTACTTTTGATGATATTAGCTCACAACAACACCAAGAAAATCTTATTAATGTTTTTTATATGAATCGAATGGTTTTTAAAGCCAGGTACCAAATTAAAAGGATTAAAAATTACAAAGTACAAAGTACTTGATTCTTAGTGTTTAAATACTCATCTCCCGTCACAGAGCTAAATCCAGGTTTCTTAACCATTCAACACCTGCCTTTCCGATTGAATGAATACCTGCTAATCCCCCTTCCCCACAACCCACAAAATGAACTAAATGGCCAATATATATATATATATATATATATATATATATATATATATATATATATCGTATTGTTTTTTTTTCAGGTACCATTTGTTAATTATAAAGTTGCAATGTATATTTGGATAAATATCTGAAAGTCATGATTATATATTCATTGATTATAAAATGTAAAGTGATCTCCTGTCACAAAGCTAAGTCCAATCCATCGAGCCTTCTAACACCTGCCTCACTGATTCTGTGTATGCTGACCAATCCATCCGTAAAAGAGCGCAGGAGGCACTCTGTAACTGTGTTATCCATTATTTAGATAGACTTCCCACAATCACATGACTGATCTACTGTCAATCCCCATTTATACTACCAGTCATTGCATCTGCCAACGCCAGTTCGGAACCGATTTAACAGTGACCACTTCCTACGAGGGAGGTTCATCCCACCTACATGTATTAACGAATAATTAATAAGGAAATTATTACATCCATCAAAACAGTTCCACTCTACGACCCAGCTGGTATTGGGCGAGAAGTTTGATATGCTCAAATGGAAAACAGTACGTAGAGGTGGGTTTAGAGATTATAATGGCCAATAATTAAATATGTGATCCATATTTTGGCTTTCGAATCTGCAGTCACATGACATATAATATACCATTCCCCACTTATCTTATATAAATTCTAGTAGTTACATCTTCCCACACCTGTGCGAAAGCATCTGAACACAGCCCATTCCTTACGGTAAAAGAAGAGATCGAGATTGGTCGCAACACGAGCACTATATTGGGGCCTCCCGACTCTACAATTGACGCATGTAGGAATGGGAGCAACTCGTTAATGGCTGATGCAATTATTCTATTTCTATAACTGTTAGATAACGTACATAAGATGGGCTGAACAGGGGCCACCAATGGCGACAATGTTCGACGTCATCAGAGTGGGAGACCCAGCTAGTCTGCTGATTTAATTTTCTCAGTCCTACCACTGTTAGATAACGTACATAAGATGGGCTGACTAAGGACCACCAATGGCCACAATTTTCGACATCATCAGAGTAGAGAGGACCTGCTAGTCGGCTGACTAAATTATCCCAGTCATTCAACTATTAGATAACGTACATAAGATGGGCTGACCAAGGGTCACCGAATACGACATAGATCAACGTAATCAGAGTCGAGATTGCTAGTTAGCTGATTCAATTATCCCATTTATATCACTGTTAGTTACCGTACATAAGATGGGCTGACTATGGACCACCAATGGCGACAATTTTCGACATCATCAGAGTAGAGAGACTCTGCTAGTCTGTTGATTCAATTATCCAAGTCCTACCACTGTTATGGTGTTATGATTGGTACGTAAATAAGATGGGCTAAGAACCTCCTAGGGCGACAATGTTCGACGTCACCAGAGTAGATAAGCCCTGCAAGTCTGCTGATTCAATTATCCCAGTCCTATTACTATTAGCAACGTAAATAGGATGAACTAATTAAGGGCTACTACGGCGACAATGTTCGACGTCACCAGAGTAGATAAGCCCTGCTAGTCTGCTGATTCAATTATCCCAGTCCTATTACTATTAGCAACGTAAATAGGATGAACTAATTAAGGGCTACTACGGCGACAATGTACGACGTCACCAGAGTAGATAAGCCCTGCTAGTCTGCTGATTCAATTATCCCAGTCCTATTACTATTAGCAACGTAAATAGTATGAACTAATTAAGGGCTACTACGGCGACAATGTTCGACGTCACCAGAGTAGATAAGCCCTGCTAGTCTGCTGATTCAATTATCCCAGTCCTATTACTATTAGCAACGTAAATAGGATGAACTAATTAAGGGCTACTACGGCGACAATGTTCGACGTCACCAGAGTAGATAAGCCCTGCTAGCCTGCTGATTCAATTATCCCAGTCCTATTACTATTAGCAACGTAAATAGGATGAACTAATTAAGGGCTACTACGGCGACAATGTTCGACGTAATCAGAGTGGAGAGGCCTGCTAATCGGCTGATTCAATTATCCCAGTCCTATCACTATTAGATAACGTACATAAGATGAGCTGGCTAAAAGATAAAAAGTGCGACAATATTCGACATCATCAGAGTAGAGAAGCCCTGCTTGTCTGCTGATTCAATTATCCCAGTTCTATTACTATTAGATAACGTACATATGATGGGCTGACTAAGAGCTGCCAAGGACGACAATGTTCGACATCATCAGATTAGAGAGGCCCTGCTTGTCGGCTGTTTAATTATATCGTTCCTATCACTGTTAGATGACGTACATAAGATGAGCTGAACAGGGGCCACCAATGGCGACAATGTTCGATGTCATCAGATTAGAGAGGCCCTGCTTGTCGGCTGTTTAATTATGTCGTTCCTATTACTGTTAGATAACGTACATAAGATGGGCTGACCAATGGCGACAATGTTCGACATAATCAGATTAGAGAGGCCCTGCTTGTCAACTGTTTAATTATGTCGTTCCTATCACTGTTAGATAACGTACATAAGATGGGCTGAACAGGGGCCACCAATGGCGACAATGTTCGACGTCATCAGATTAGAGAGGCCCTGCTTGTCGGCTGTTTAATTATGTCGTTCCTATCACTGTTAGATAACGTACATAAGATGGGCTGAACAGGGGCCACCAATGGCGACAATGTTCGACGTCATCAGATTAGAGAGGCCTTGCTTGTCGGCTGTTTAATTATGTCGTTCTTATCACTGATAGATAACGTACATAAGATGGGCTGACTAGGGGCTACCAATGGCGACAATGTTCGACGTCATCAGATTAGAGAGGCCCTGCTGTCAGCTGTTTTAATTATGTCGTTCCTATCACTGTTAGATAACGTACATAAGATGGGCTGACTAAGGGCTACCAATGGCAACAATGTTCGACGTCATCAGAGTAGAGAGGCCCTGCTAGTCTGCTGATTCAATTAAGTGATAAGGCGTTGCAGAACTGCTCCGATCACGACTTCCTGCGATAACACGGAAAATATACGGCGGTGATTAATACTGTTTGCCATCGTGACCTCGCCTATCTCGTGCAAAACGTTCAATACACAAAATACTTTATCGTACATTGCTTCGGCAATGTCATTAGAGAAGTAATAAGGAAGCGAGCGATACTGTCGTGATGATATCAGTACTCTAAAATGTTCCAGTTAAGATTTGTTATCATAGTTCCCTTCTTTAAAATAAAGATCCTTATTTTCTTTATATTTTTATGAAGTTGAATTGTTTTTAAATTATTGGGAATTTTACTAAACTAACATTATAGTAGAAAATAACCTATTAAATTTTAAATTATTTACTATTTAATAATTATCATTATTACCATACGTGTATGAGTTGGTGGGTTGACCATCATCATTCTATGTGTTTCGGTGGGTGGGTAATCATTACCGTTTGTATATGGGTGGGTAAATAGGTGGGTAGGCGGGAGAACCCCCACTGTACGAGTATGGGTGGGTGAGTGGGTATTAATAAATGATTGTCATATAAATTATTTACGTTTATTTTACTCGAATTGAAATGAAGATGCTCTTATGGCTGGAAAACCGGAATGATCATAATTTTAAAATGGTTTTGATTATAGATTAATTATAGATTAGAATATACGAGTGAATAACAAAGATTAAAGACACAAGAATAATTTATTGACACAATATGAACTGTTGGGGATGGAATACCATTGTCTTTTTACTAACCATGGTCAAGTGTCATTAATCGTGTAATTACAGTGGCATCATTTTACAAGATTTAGTAAAATAAAACAAAATTTAAAATGTACGAGTATTTTAGTCCTTGAATAACAAGTCCAAGACCTTTGTCATTAATCATGTAATTACAGTGGCATCATTTTACAATATTTAGTAAAATAAAACAAAATTTAAAATATACGAGTATTTTTGTCCTTGAATAACAAGTCCAATGCCTGGTTGTCAATTTTCTTGTTTCCATATGATATTAATTGCATTTATACTATGATTTAACTTGTAACTTGGTACATATCTTATGCGAGTCAACATTTCTGTACATGATTTGGTATGATGATTCCTTCTTACCTTCTTAAGGTTGGCCCCAACAGGTTTTGAATCTGTTCTGATTCCAACGGCTGGTACTTTAAAATGAGGACTGCATAAATACAAAAGATAATGATAGTTGCTCCACTGCACTTCGTAAAGTCATAGTTCAAGGGAGGGTATTACATTCAGTATAAATGCTATAATCAGATTAAACAGGCAAGGATATAAATTGAACTTATTCAAAGATAATTATAAATAACTTTAAAAATCTCATATAATTTAATAAAATTATTTAATTTTGCTATTTATATTATTTTCTTGATAATAATACTGTTGTTATTAGGCAATATTAAATAGTTTTATTGGAGTATATGAAAATTTTAAAAATTATTTATAATATAAATAATCTCCAATAAAGAACTCATTTAAAGATTTAAAGATAAATTTTATACAGGGTGAAATAAACCTATCTCTTTTGATTTTTGCTAGCCTATATATGAGATTGTTTACAAACATCATCTATTATAGGAGTCACTTGTAAGTGGTATATCCCACCACCCACACTGAAATGAAAATAAATGTTAATTGATTACAGCTTCTAAACATACGCACAGTTTATTTATTTATATGTGTTTTCAATGATAGATAGTAATTTATTCATTTTTATTCGTTTTTAGAAATAACTGATACTTATACACGGAGAATTAATTACATATCGAAAGTAAAAATAAACCACAGGCCACCAGCATAAAAATCTCGATCTGAGCCTGCCTCAGCTTGTTGAACGTGTTAGACATAATTGACCGCTTTACTTTATGACTCGTCCAACACCTTAAGAAATTACCTCTTGGCGAACCATGTACCAATTTAATTGTTTTTGTTTTTTTTTCTATTCAGTGCATTTGTATCAGATCTACTGCAAAAGTCTTTTTAATTGCGTGATTAAAACATGATTTTATTTTCTATTAATTACTCGTATATGAGACATGTAACTTAAAGTTGTTATCGATGTTTAAAACATAGAATCAACATTGATTCAATCGTTTTACAGCCTTGGTCTGGTATAAAAATTACTCCACCTGATCCATAAAACTTTATACTATTAAATATTAAAATTAATGTCATCTTCAATGTTCGCTAGAGAATTTTAATGGCATGGCTATTAGGCTCATTTATTAGATTCAAGCAATAGACATTTTACAATAGACATTAATAGATTCAAGGCAATTGATAAAAAAAAATATCGCCCCTTCTTACTCCTGGTATAAATTTTACCTCATAATAAATTCGGAAAGAGTCTTTGGCATTATTAGTTTTTTAGTTTTATTGGCGAAGCTACATTTTTACGAGAATAATTTGCATTTATTGAAATATGTTTAAGGTTTTTGGATAGACGAAAGCAAAATATTTGAACAAAGTTTAAGTTGCATGCTTACTAGGGTAGATTTTATAACAAAACTACAAAAAACTAAAAAAATTAAGTTTATTCAAAAGGTTATGATATTCCAGATGAAATGAAAAGTTTTAAGAAAATATGTATTTTAATCTTTTACTTTATAGTTACGTTCTAGAAAGAGGAAAACTTGATTTGCATTGCTCATGCATGGAAAGATAAAAAATTAGTCTTAAAAAACACTTTTCAAAATTGAATTAATAAACTAATCAATCAACCCTAATAGCTTTTATTGAATTTTCATTTCACTTTTTTTTTTAAATAAAATGTGTACTCTGAGAATACTTCATTAGTTCAAGTAATAGTCACAAATATAATTCTACTATCAGTGTTTCCTAAAATAATTGTTGTATTTACAAAAAGTGGTTAAAATCCTGCCTTGTGTCCGGGTACAATTATTCTGTAAGCTTCCATCAAAGTAGATGGATAAGCGTATAGAAAACAATACAGTATACACATAATACAAGATATTATTGTAAGAACAGCACAGGATATAAGATGGGAACGGGCCACTGAACGATAGCAGACTTTGTTAAAGGATGTCGGAGTAATATCCTGTACCTGACCAGGTATCCTGTAGGAGAGCAAGTGCCAAATAAATTACAGCAACAATATGGTAGCCTTAACAATGTACAATTGTTGTTTAAATTATTTATAGATTTATAAGTTCCAGAATAATATTTGACATATAACGTATTACTAGAAAGACATAAAAAATGTAATGCAAAAACTATGTTTTTAATGTTACTTTTTGGAAGAAATATAAAGTTCTTGATTTAGTATAAGTTATTGTTTGTTACCTTTCAAAGCAATTCCAAAAAACGTAATTCACTTTAAATGTACATATACTGTATATTAAATGTGCTTTACTTGTGTCCCTTTAGGCAAGGATGTCTTACGTTAACTGACAATGTGAATCATATGCATCTGTCGTAATTAGTTTTATATCTTAAAAAAGGTCAGAAAAGGTAAAATCAGAAAAGGTAATATAGTAAATTAAAGTGCAAAATATAATACAAAATAATACTGAATTGTTAGAGCAATTTGAATCATGAGACAAGAAAATTGAATAATGTCTCGTTTGGAATATCAGCTATACAAGTAATGCTACAAGATAATTTTTGCTGCCGTGTACCTTATCCTCTTGAATATATAATCAGATTATTTAGTAAATGTATGCTAATTTTAGGATAAAAAGGGACTGTAATTTACAATCTAAATATTTTGAAGAAAGTCACGCGAGAAAATAATATCAGTAAGTCTATTTCAACTGTATAGTTATTGAATAAGCCAAAAACAATGAACAATAGTTTTCCAATTAAAATTCAATGCCGTAGAAAGATTCTGTTGGACTGTAAAAATTAATAAAATTAAGTAAGTTGTACTACATACAAAGGGATCTGAGTAAAATATTGTTGGTGTGTGGTTTGTGTTGATTAATTGGTAGTGAACGAAAAACTAAAAAAACTATATTTACAACATCCTTAGGTTATCCTCATATATGAGACGCCGACACAAGTTTTGTACGTATTTTACGGCAAGTATGAATGCTTATATATGTGAAGGATGAGTGTGGATGACCTATGTACTCTGTTTACCAACTGTGTTTGACTTATACTCCAAAAGGGCCATTTATTTATCCTAATAGCCACGGCAACTAAGGGATCTACAGCTTTACACGGAGTCCGAACCACGTAGTATTTTTCAGCTGAATACAAACCTGATACTCAGTTCTATCCCCTACACAATAGCAAGACAATATAACTACCATTAAACATGGACACTCCAGACTTCTCTAGTGTGTCGACGTCGAGAGAAACCATTGAGTGGACGCCATGTTGATATTAAGAGGATCAAGTATAGAACTTAAGCCTACAATCTGCACAGCGCTTTGTCCACAAGTAGCTGGGTTACAGTACTACGATACTAGTGCCGACCGTAGTATTATTGCTATCAATAAACAGCTAATAATACTACGACATTAGTTGTAATTTAATTGATTTTATGAGAGTACAATATTGGTAATAGTATTTTATTCATTATTCATTTATTTCTAAGACGCCGATCGTAGAGATATGAACGAATATGAGGGGCGAATGAGTGTGATGAGTGTAGATGAACGAGTGTAGTCATTGTTAATTTCTGAGTTTAACTTAGCTCAGAAAGGACTATTTATTAATTCTTCAACAGCCAGGGCAACTATGGGATCTAAAGATTTACATGGAATCCAAACCACGTAGTGTTGTCTAATTACCAGCTAACTGACAAGTCTGTCACTCAGTTCTCCTCCATACACATCATCTGAACCTTGAATACCATTCAACATGGACACTTCAGACTTCTCTAGTAGTGTTCGATGGCAACCATTGAATCCTATATTGATTGTAAAGAAGAGGAGAAGATACTCGGAAATTGCCAACGAAAGAAAGCGTTCTTTAACAAACGTTAAAAGTACGAATAAAAATATCTTGAATTACGTATTGTTATCGAAAGTAGTATCTTGAAAGAACGATACGTAACGTACGTACATAAACGTCGGTAATATGGTGGAACTGACGAAGTCAACATAGTTTGTGGTAATGAAAACTGCATTCAAGTTTGCAGTTGGTACTTGAGAAATATATTATACAAAATATGCAATAAATGTCATACTTTATACAAAGAAAATTATACTTTTGAAAATTTTAGGAGGTTTAGTATCATTAGCATGTCTAATTGAGTCAAATAAATGGTGAAAAATAAAATAAGCTCAACATTTGAGCTAATACATACGTGCCTCTCCCTTTGGCTCACCCCATCAAAAATCTAGCAAAGGATATCCGGACGCAGTCATGTTTACAAAACGCCGGACAGAGTGCAAAGGCTTCCAAACACAAAGTTTGCTAACAGGACTGACCAACCGGAACCGGAAGATGACGTGATTGGCTTTGATCCGCACCAGCTGGAGACAGTACAAGAGAACTGAGGTGAAATATGATTTTGCAAACTATTCAGGAATCCCGACACGGCAGATGCAGATCTCATTGCGTCCGTTATATGATCTGTACACCCAACTTTAAGTTCTATATTGAAGATGGAATATTTAACGAATGAGTGAAAATAATTTTGATTAAAAACAATTTAGAGTAAGTTACAGCAGTATTTTTGAAACAAAACGAAGAAAAGTAAAATACACATTTTTTGTACGGTAAACTAAAAGCTTACAAAAAGTGAACATTTAGTACGCACTTTTCTACTGTAAGATTAAAAAAAAAAATAAATAAATAAAATAAATACTGTCTCAAGAGAATAGGCCTACATGGACGGAACGGCCTGTTCATAGAATTGACTTACTCTGAGCTAAATAAGTTTACAAAGTTCTAAAGAGGATGACAGAGCTATTGTAATTTATTCTAGACGATATAACCAAACATCAAAATCACAAATATTCACTCTCCGAACTGGATTTAATGAAAGAGAAAACATTTTGTAATAGAATCAAATGATGGTTATAATATAGATATCAAAGACACAAATAATTCACGATATGAAATGGCGTATTTTGACACGTATAAATTTCCAAATAGGAGAAATAAAACAAATCAAAATATATTTTTAAACACTATAAACGTCAATTTTTTAATGTTTGATGATTGAAATAGGTTTTAATACTATAAAGGGAAATAACGCAGTTAAATTTAAAAGAGTTTACACAAAAAAGTATAGGCCTACTAAAAAATTTTACCGTTCAGAAACTATATGTTAAAACTATTAATAAAATTAGCATGGCCATAAACAGCAGTAAATTTAACCGGCACATTACCACCTCACTAAAGTTCGAACAAATTAAAATACTTGTCATACCCTGGTTGGGTCAATATTTCAATAAACTGCAACCAATTACAAAAATATGAATACCATATAATCAAACAAATAAAATATTAATTAATAACAAAAGCAGCCGTATTGGTTTACGAGCCAAATGAAATGTCATGATTGAGGAATTTATCAGGGTCGTTGGACACACAATTCGTTTACAAACTCCGGTTTCACATATTGGATTTCAACCACTATTTAATCATGGAAGCTCGGATATACGGGCTTCGGTGATCAGTAAAACTAGCCTGTCATCGATGCATCTGTAAACTGTAGCCTATCACTGTTGGCTTATCCAGGGTTCGGGCATTTTAGGTACTCTAGCTGTACTAATTAAGTTATAAAACAGAATTTATAGTCGTAATCACCTTACAAAATAAATGGTTCCAAAGAATTGGCACAAACCTTCCCCCACATTAAAAAAAAAAAAAAATCTAAACTTTGAAAATTACCAGTTTAATTCCCGAATGTGTGTTTTTTCCTATAACTAAAAAGTTAGTCAAGTTAGAGATATGTGGTTTTTACAAACTATTTTAAATCTTAATTCACTTTTATCTGAATATTCCATCAAAATCGTTAGAGTTGTTTTTAAATAAAATTCTATTTTCGTATTGTTTACCCATAAAAATAATTAAAAAAACTATAATTTCAAAAAAGTGAAAAAATGGTCTAGACATATTGGCTAAATACACTAACACAAAATTTCATAAAAATCTATTCATCCGTGTAGTCTCCAGCGAACTAAGTTTAAGACTTAGTTGAAGCAGTAAAACTATATATAGCCTTATGTCCAATTATTAAAAATGTTCTTTCTAATTTATCTTTAAATGATGTATAAATATTAAGGGGTCATATGAGAAAAAGTGCTTATATTTTATACAACTTTATTTAAAGGCAGAGCAATATTGTCCATCTTAATGGTTATAAACACCAATCTAGTGACTGTATATTTGTTTAAGCTTATATTTGTTTACTAAATTAGCTGATAGGTAAGCAAAATATTTTATTTACCAAATTTGTTTAATAAAAAACAACTGTTTTAAAAGGGATTATCTAATCATTTTCTGTATTGTTTAATTTCATTAAAATATTGAAAAACAATTGAAAGTACATGTGATGAGTAGAATTACTTTTTTTAGTAAATGTTAAAATTTTCCACCATTTTCCCTTATACACACACGGACTCTTTTCCTTAGTTATTTTGCGGATGCTCTCTGGTTTATTTCATCCCGAAGTTAGTTAGCGACTCTCATAATTCGCTGCCACAATTATTCTTCTGTGCGTACAGGTATACAGTAGACCTGTTGTTTGAGGAACCCCTTAAACGGAGAAGTCGGTAGGAGTGAAGTCCGGTGAGCGAGGAGGCCAAGAATTGTCTTTCCTCTTCCAATCCATACTTGAAAGTTGTTGTTGATGAATTCTCGTACATTGCGATTGCGATTCTCCTCGTAAGTTCAGTGGCAAGTTTTCAAGGAGGTCTGGTAGCACTTCAAGCAGGAACTGGATGTATTGAACGGCATTCAATTTCGTTGGAAGGTCACAATACGGTCCTATAAGATGGCTCCAATTAAACCAATTCATACATTTACTTTAAATCTTGTCTGACCGCTTGATTCTCGAGCAATGTGTGGGTTTTTAAATGCATAGTAATGCTCATTGTGAAGATTGAAAACACCTTCTCGTGTGAATGAAGACACATCCATCCACAAAACTGTCTTTAAGAAATCATTTTTATCATTGTTCTGGATCCTCCAACAAACCTGTAACCACTGAGGAAGGTCTTTAGGTTCAAGGGTCTGCACGCGGTTGAAATGGTAGGGATGTAGTCCTTCTTTGCGTAATACTTTAGAAACAAATGTCTGACTCACCCCAACTTTTGAAGCAATAACTCTCGTACTAACCCTAGGATCTCTTTCGACACAGTCCAACACGGCTTCTTCAACACCAACATCTTCCACTTCAGTTCTAACTAAGCGGTCATTAGTAGGAAATCTTCCATTTTCGACCAAACACTGATGGACACTAGCAAAGGTTTTGACATTGGGAGGTATTCTGTTAGGGTAGAGACGTCTGTACTCACGTCTGCTTTCAGAAGCATTACCGGAACAGAATCCATAGACAAAATGTGTGTCAGCATATTCTTGGTTGGAAAATGGTTCCATTTTCAAATAGTAATTATTCGACACAATACGAATAACGACTGTACTATTATGTAAACATAAAATAAAAGCAATACGTTTGATAAAATTGCAATGTTTGAAGCAAATAACTCAGGAAACAGGTTATGTAAACTGTTTAAAAAGTCTGCTGATTGAGTAAGTATATCCAGCTGGTACAGATATTATTTCAGATATGCAGTCATTAGGTTGATGTTAAATATCCCATAGGAAAAACAATAATGATGTACCCTCACTAAATTTGTGTAAAATATAAACATTTTTTCTTCCGTCCCTTTAATACTCGTATTTATACATCATTAAAAAGATAAATAAGAACACTTTTTTTGTAATTGAAAATAAGGATGAGAATAAGTCTTAAACTTAAAAAAATAAAGTTTGCAACAAATATTTTAAACTTTATAATTATTACAATACAAGTGTTATACGAGTTATTATTTAATTACTATGTTCAGTTTATACATAATTTAATTCACTTCGAAGTGATATATATTTCCTTTTCATAAATCTATTAGTTTAGTTTTAACGTCAAATTTACTGCAGTGATGACGTGGGTGTGTATAATCATTACGATAAACAATAGTGCTGTGCCTTAACTAAATTATAATGGAATATTTTTTTCTCTTTTGACCCCTTAATATTTATACATCATTTAAAAGATGAATGAATAAAGAATATTTTTTAATTGAACATAGGAATATGTCACTTAACTGCTTTAAATGAGTCTTAAAATATGAAGAGAAAATTTTGCAGTAAATATTTTAAACTTTATAGTCTTTACAATAAAAGGATTTTGCGATTAATTATTTGATTACTATGTTTAATTTATACATAATTTAATGCTCTTTCAAATGATATATATTTCCTTTTCATAAATACATGGTTTGGTTTTAACGTCAAACTAACTGTAACAAGTCGAGTAAATTATAAAACATCACAAAATCCGCCATTACTGTCCGACGGTCGAGAATCGGACAAGGTATTATAGGAACTTTTTTGTTCCTTTAAATGGGTAGAACCTACAGATGAAGTTATTGCAGTGACTCGCCCTTTATAAATCTTTGTAAATGTCACAATTAAATGCGGTGAATTATTTACGAGAATGTTATTTTATTTTTTACTTTCTCCGATATGCGTTAGTATGGAGAAAGTACTGTGATTGTCAAAAAAAAAATTGTTACAAGTTGGTCTAAATATTCATTTTAGGGTCCCCTGAACCCAAAAAAGTTCAATGTTGATGTCTGTCGACAAATGTTGATGTCTGTCCGTACGTGTGCCTGCCTGTGTGTTCGCTGGAGACCAAACGGATGGATCTATTTTTATGAAATTTGGTATGTAGGTGTATTTAACCAATATATCCAGACCATTTTTTTAATTTTTTTGAAATTTAAGTTTTTTATTTTTATGGCCAAAAACATACATCAATGGAATTTTCTGAAAAAAAAACGGCTCTAACGATTTTGATTAAATTTTCAGGAAAGATGTAAATTACAATTTAAAATATTTTAGTAAAAACTAGAATAGTTTTTGAACTATGTCAAAACATATATTTGGGAATCAAACTGGTAATTTTCAAAGTTTTTATTGTTTTAATGTTTAATACGGGGGGAAGGTTTGTGCCAATTCTTTGAACCATTTATTAAATGTAAGTTAATTAATGAAATTAATCATTATTATTACGAAAGGTTCAGTCATTTTATGACCTCAATTAGTAATTGAATGTGTAAAACTAAATATAATCTCATACTGAGTTTTCACTATACGTATTATGAATTGGTTTGTACTTATATGCTGGAGGTAGGGCAGAATGAGACGTGGTAAACGCAATGAGATTGAGTGCGACATGCTATGAGATGTGAATAATTAATACCTGCTTGTGGATTCGCAATGCACAAACATTGAAGTGAGTAAGAAAGTTAGGGGTCTAGGACTGATTCCTAGCATTGATTTTTATAGAACTAGGAAACACCCCTGCACGCTTCGCGTGCTAACCCCGTCACTCGCCGAACTCATTACAACTCGATATATACCTTTGGACTAAAAATAATCGGAGGTTAACTTTTTAATCTAAAATCATATTATTAAATTTATTTACAGTATTTCACTCACATTACTTGCGTTGCTACCTATTTATTAGAACAAACACCCAATAATATTACTTAGCCTAATTCAAACGTGTTCATTTCATTTGTTGTTGTTTAACAGCCACAAACTATTTAAATAAATAAAATAGCTGCATTAGATTACTACTGAAACCTTTAACTTCAGTAGAGCGGAGCCCAACAATCGAATGTAAATAAAACCACGCTTACAACCTTCCCTTGTTAAACATTATGAAAGATCTAACCTTCTCAATATTATAAACACCATTGTTTACATTCCAACAGCTGTTTACCCTTTTTGGTAACCTCTCTTAACATTTGAACAGCTGATACTTTTCGATTCGTTTAAATCTCTGTTTTATTCATATGGCTGAAAAACGATCTTTGAAGATTTCCCATAACCTTCAGGGTAAAAATATTGATGAAATAAGACCTTATTGCACAACTACGGACAGAGGTAAGTTTTTACACACCTCAACCGATTAAATTGGTCAAGAAATAAGGGAGGAGTTGCGTTGACAAAAGAAACTGCTTCACGTATTACATGTAAGGATTTTAAATGCTACATAACAGTAAAAGCCACTTAAAATGCAGTATTACACTACTTTAAATTAATACAGCAAATGTGTGTACAAACGGTCATTCACCAGCAACATTAATACATCACGTACGTTCTAAATTATCTTGACGTCAGTCAATACCAAAATATTTAATTATGAATTAATAACAACATAGAAATCAGACTAATATAATAATATTTTTATGACATAGAAAAACTAATACAGACAAAATATTAACAAGGGCAATAACTATAAAACAACTAAATTGTTCATTAACAACTCTAAAAGCACAAGGATGAAGTAATAACAATAATTATAACAACAATAATTTTAAATACGGGATTTGAATGAGTACACACCATTTATTTAATAAACAAATAATTTACTAAAATGAATCTTGGTATGGTCTAGTTATGTTTATAAAGTTACAAGTTTCGGGATAAGCTGAGGGGGTTTTCGAAAGCTGTAAAATTGGCAGCCATGTAATATAACAATGATAATATATGCGCGTAGAGCCCGGAGTGAGTTGACTATGCGGGCCTGCTACTATTGTTCTTCCTTGACTACGTCCTCTAACATCTCTGTCAACTCTAGTCAGACTAAATATACAGAGCTTGACTCCGACCTAACATCATATCCATATTGCCTAGTGGTATGTACCTCACTTATATGCACATTATCATCCCCTCACCCACGTAAACTGTACGACGTTGACATATCGCCCACTCCCTCAAATACATACACAGGTTGTCTCCATGTTTCAGTATTTTGTGGACTGTCCGCTTTGCAGCGTGTCGAGCGTTTGTGGACTGAGCGCGGTTGTCAGATCATGTCCTCGGGGCTAAAACTTGAACGCGAATAGTGTTCTCACTCAGTCACCCCCCCCCCTCCAGGGGTTAATTATGGCAACACCACCTACATTGTAACACACAAAAATGTTTGTTTAAAAAAATGTTTAGTTTTGTACTTTGCAACCTAGGTTGCTATTAAATTTTTTCTTTTTATTTTTTGCGTTTTAAAATGTATTATTTGATTTATTTTAAAATTAGAAGTCAAAGTAAAACGTTATGAAACACCGTATTTCCTGAAAATATATGTAATGAACATCATTTAAATAATAAATTGTGCACTTAGGTATTTTGGGGGCAGACTACAAAATTTACTGTTTAAACCAACATTTAACTCATTTTCACACACCCTGTACATACGATTCAAGATAAAATTTATTTTTGACTTCAAAATGCTCAATATATGGATATTTAAAATGGGGTATCCCACTACCTATGTTCCTATTTTAAATTTCTCCAAAACTAACCTCCCCTCTATCTTTTGGGGATTTTTTTCGACTTAAATATTTTACTTAATACTTAAATGTGAGGAAATGAGGGTTTCAGGTGAAAAAAACGGATCTCTGTTAGTTTGTCTGCAATAGATACTGCACACAGGTCGTCTAAGAGGCCCTGCATTTATAATACGACTAAATGAATTAGTACAATTATTACATTCATTTGCAGAATTAAAAAAGGTAACAATATATTTTTCAACTAAATTCAGCTAACTAGAGTACAAATTAATGACAAATTAAAAACAGGAACTGAAAGTGTCATGAATAAGATTTTTCCATTTAGAAAAACTGAAATATATTCTCTGTGTTTAATGATTCTTATTATTAATTATAATCACTTTAATGTTGGTATATTTTAATGAGGGAAAATAACTAAAATGGTACACATGGATGAATGTAAAATTGTAAGTAAAAACCCCCAGCATCAAATGTAGACTCCGCAAACACACATTGCATGGCGAGAAAAAGAAAAGGAATGCCATTAAGTCAGAAGGAAGTTTGAGAAGAAAGGAATGGCTACAAAAAGCAGGTGCAAAAAGACAGGTGACGTAAGGAGCACATGGCAGCGGCGCTAGCCGGAATAATTGATGATCTTTGTCAAGGGACAAGACCGAAGGGAGATGTTTTATAAATAGTAAAATGCATTCCTACAACCGCGACGGATTATGGTCTGAACACTGGAGAGGAATGAAATAAAATTCGCATATTTAGGGTGTCCTGGGCTCTAATTGGGCCGGACTTTAAGTGACCTGAATGTTATATTTAGCGCATGTAGGCGTTCTAGCAGCAGAGGGGAATCGCTGAGCTGTCTTGCTTCACTGGCGTGTCTAACTGCCGCATTCAAGTGTTCAATATCCACAACAGTATTTAGTTGAAAAAAAACTGTAATGAATTGTAAAAGTTTGTTCAATTGTTGTTTATTGTTTACATTATTCTTATTCCTTACGTTATTATTCTTATTAATTGTAATTTGAGTACTAAATAACGATTTAATTTAATCTTTCTAAGCTTGATTCTTTGGTGCTGATCAAACCATTCAAGTGTCAGTGCTGCTAATGACGTAATGGTCGGGGCTTGCTATTGCGCCACCAGCACACACCTTCCGTCATTCTGGTTGCCATGACATATTTTAATTTGAACTAATCATTGGGAGAAGAATAGTTCTCTATCTCACTTCCATCAATCGCACCAGTGCGTTCAGAAGGTAATTTTCTAAGCGGCCTATCTGTACACTCTAAAATATATCTATGGTTCGTTGAGTTAAACAAGAATCTCTACAACCTTTCCAAATAACTCAACGTTTAACGTTGACGGTTATATGTTGCATAGTATTTACTAATATGACATTCGATTGGGTCGGCACTGGTGGCGCAGTACTGTAACCCAGCTACTTAAAGACAAATTGTTGAGGAGATTTCAGGCGTTAGGTTCTATGCTCGGTCCTCTTACTGCTCTGAATAT
This sequence comes from Stictocephala bisonia, assembly GCA_035578905.1. NCBI lineage: Eukaryota > Metazoa > Arthropoda > Insecta > Hemiptera > Membracidae > Stictocephala > Stictocephala bisonia. The sequence goes on from JAQJVL010000125.1 coordinate 1,109,652, forward strand.
TTTGTACCTATTAATAAAAACTAATGTTCCTATGAGTAGATTGAGAAAATAGATAGAGAAATGTAATGAATTTACATGCATTCATTCGGTGGACGCCCTTGTGTGCGTTCCGCATATTACGTCAATTTACCGCGTTGGTCAATTGTACGTAGAACGGGTAATTTATCATTATTATACTGGGTCATACTCACTAATTGTAGTTTTATAATAATTTTAACGTCTAAAACATTAATTATTATTTATAATTACCGTACACACTCATTTCTTTAGCTTAAAATAGTATTATAAAAGGTAAAATCAATTATATGAATACATTCTGAATAAAAGAAAATTACTTATATTTGACAAATTGCAGTAAATGTGACAATTATTACTTTATGTTACAAATCATACTAAATTTCAATTTAACAATCACATGTTGTAGAAAGGTAAGCACTTTGATTATCCATAATGTGCCTAAAGGTTGGGGTAACTCACGAACGAATGATTCCACTATAGTCGGTGGGTCACGAGAAGTCCTCTGAACTTCAAGCCTCTGTGATATTGGAGGCGCTGATTTACATTGAAACAGCACAAATCGTGTAAGGTATCTGTCGTAATTACTAATTATGAAATGTATACTACATGACTTGTGCTGTTTTCATGGAAATCAGCACTTCCAATATCACAAAAGGCATGAAGTTCAGAGGACTTCTCGTGACTCGCCGACAGTAACACCATGTGACTGTACTGAATAAGGCTACATAACCTCAAAATCGAGCTAGCTACCCCTGAGCGTCAGACTCTCACCAAACAGATGTTTTTACAAAGCGCATAAGCGCGTCCGCCGCAAACTGCAAGACGTACGCCAGGCGCACTTGAGCGCTTTTCGCAGTGAACGTGTTTAAAACGCCCTCTACAAGATTTACAATCCTGTACAACAAATTCATTTTCGTGCACGATCAAGTTGGAGAACCGACCATATGGTTTGGGTCAGTCACCTATTCTACCTTTCGCTCCTACGCCAGTGCTCAGCTAGTTTATGCACTGTCCGTGCACAATTTACGGCGTCGACAAGCCTAAGTACGCCCTCTTCCGTTGGCCTACACCGACCGCAATCACCTGGGTCACGATATCATAAACACTAGAACCCACAATCATGAAACTGCGTGCATACTAATGAGCTCACCTTGAAACAAGACCTCAACTAATTCTATTGATAGTCTGGGCTGTTGCACTGAGAAAAAGAAAACAGAGGTCGCATTCTCACATTATGAAAAAAATTAACGTTACAACTAAGTGACTATGTTCCATTCACCTTGGGTGTTTTTGAATAAATAAGTATTTGTTTTGTTAAAAGCAAAATGCATTAGACAGGTTCTATTTTTGCTCTTCGCTGTGCATACTTATTGATTCATATTAAGTATTCTCTTTCAAAGAGTCTGATGGGGATATTCCTGCGATTATTGAAAAAAGTGTCTTGTAAATTATTAGAAAGCTAGTAGACCATTTGTGTAATATCTACTTTATCAAAATAGCACATAAAATGGATATTTTGCTTTTGATCGTCTACCAAATCAGCATGACTCCTGATATCTCATTAAAAAAATAAAAAATAAATTAAAAAATGAACAAAATACCAGAATATATTACCAAATTATTTCTTATAAAAGTTGACCATAATATTTTCTTTAAACGCCAATCTTTTAATGTTTAAATTTGGTGTTATTTTACTTATTTTTTCATGTGATTTAAATTTTCTACAATTTTTTCAGGCACACATAATGTATAATAAACATGACAGTAATAATATATTAGGCTCTAAACTAATGGCTAATTACGTAACTTGTATTCAAAAAACAAGCCTGTGCTGGGGACTTGTGTAATCCAAAATAATATCATACGACAGATAGTGAGGTTAATGGGTAGTAAATACGTAAAACTATTTCATTTATATACAACACTACCAAAAAATATTAATAAATAAATGGTTCCAAATAACTGACACAAACTTTCCCCCATATTAAGCACTAAAAAAATCAAAACTTTGAAAATTACCAGTTTGATTTCCAAATATTTTGAGTTTTTCTGCCATAACTCAAAGACTAGTCAACTTGGCGACATTCGTTTTTTACTAAAATATTATAAATTGTAATTCATGTATTTCCTGAAAATTTAATCAAAATCGCTAGAGCTGTTTTTGAGAAAATTCTATTTTTGTAGGTATTTGCCTATACAAATAAAAAAACTAAAATTAAAAAAAAATTAAATGTGGTTTGGAGGTATTGGATAAATAGACCAACATTAAAATTTCATAAAAATTGATCCATCCGTTTTGTCTCTAGTGACCTGCACATACACACATATGGACAGACATCAAAATTGTTTTTCGAAAAAAACACGTTATTGAGTTCAAGGGACCTTAAAATGGATTTTAAGACCAACTTGTAAAAATTTCTTCAGGATCATCACAATAATTACTCTATGCTAACGCATATGGGAGAAAGTAAAAACAGAGAAGTGTATACTCATTATGTTACTAAACAATTTAATTTTCCTATTGTTTGGGTACCTATTTTAGCAAAACTCATTATTTTTTAGCTATAAATACTATTATAATGCTTCAAACCATAACTAAATTAAATTTTCAAATGTTCACAAGCATTTGAAAAAATACGAAATATATATATTAGCTTATTCTAGTGTTAAGAGATGGAAAATCTTTCATTGCTATTTTATTGGAATCAATTTGAATCGGGGTTTTGCGATCTACCGGGGCGGAAAAGGCGTTAGGTAGAATGTGTTAGGCCAGTGTAATGGCGTGAACAGGCGGAGGTTATCTGAAATATTCAAGGGAGTAATTCAAGCCGGGGACGGCAAATCTACTTTATTAGATTTTTGCCGAAATGCGGAACGCATCGTGCAAACTGCACACATTTCTCTCTCCCTCTAACACGTATAACTTTAATAAACAGCGGTACACGCTGGCTGTGATATGGGATATAAACATAATAAGGAGAAGTCAGTACTTGCTGCAGATATAGGCTTGCACAATTATAGGTGTACTTAATTGTAAGGTGGCACGAAAGATGCGTACAGCGAAAAATGCGTACAGCGAAATATGCGTACAGAAGGAAATAGTGGTATTTGACGAGGGTAAGTATTCTCCCCGGTGGCATGAAAGATGCGTACAGCGAAATTAGGTTAGGTTAGGTTAGATTCTCCAATCCCAAGAAACTAAGCGACATTCATATTTATTTTAGAGGTAAATGCATTTATATAATTCAATTGTTGTAAAATATCCATTTGCCCTAAAAGTTGTATGCATTTTTCGCCTATCTAATTGTTGTGACGTCATAGGTTACCCTCGTCATCCTGTCAAAACTTGATCCTGTACGCATATTTCGCAAGATTCCTGGTGTACGTATTTTTCGTGTATTCAATTGTATTGGGGTAAAATACATCTAAGAATGACGTAGGACACCACATGATGCAAGAATTTTAGTCAACAATCAAAAAACGTATAGACAATTTACCAATGTTACGGGTTATTTAATCCTCCTTTGCTTTTTTAATGTTTGAAATACATAAAAATAGGCAAAAGCAGATTGTAATAATTGCCACTAACCATAATAAATTGTGTAAATTTGTTCAAGGAATCATGTAAAATGTCGTGTATTAACCAGATTGGATTTGTCACGATCTCTGGTGGAGAAGGTATGGACGTCTTTGCCTCTTGCAAGAGTGCACGTACAATATAATGCTGTCCTCAGAATGCAAAGATAAGGAAATGTCAAATGATTTAAATGCAATTTTACTGCTATGTTATGTTGTATTCTGAATATGGAAATTATATAGAAATGGACCTTTTACGGTGTTTTTTTTAGATCGAAAAAGTTTTTCATAGTAGACAATTATCAAAGAAAAAGTATGAGATTGACATTTTTTCTGCGAAAAATCCTGAAAAAAAAAGAAAATAAGGAACAACTTTTTTTATTAAGTATAGCATTTTGAACTCAACGGAACTAAAAGTGTCCAAAGTTTTAAATAATTAAGAATATAGCAAGGGTTTTTAAATCATTGTTAAGCGTGTCAGCTGAAAATGCACCTGTTTCAGTAAGGTTATCTTCTGCTGGGATATGCCTATATTTGAAATTGTTTGGTTAGATTTGGTTTTGTGAGGTTAGTTTTATTGGATTAGTTTTTTTTATATCCTATTCTACTATGAAATCAAAAGCTAACTTACCACAGCAAAAACCTAACCTAACCAAACATAACCTAAACAAACCTAAAATTACCTAATATAGTAAATCTAACATAATAAACCTAACCTAATACAATATCCATATCCACCATATATATGTATACTACGAAAAATATATTCGTCCAAAAAGAAAATAAAGCCTTTTTTTATATTGTATAGGCTAAATAACCAAAACGTAATGTTGAGGTTCACCTTAGAGCGTCCTCTCCTCAAAGCTACTACATAGAAGAAATTACGATAAATAATTGTTTTTATGTATAAAGATAAGTGTGAAAATAAAACCGACGACTGCCACAGTCTGGTTCGGCCTTGATAATGACTTAACGACCACTCAAAGCATTCCATTACCGCACGACCCTATCTTGTAATCCCACATGTTCTACTGTCACCCATGTTCTTAATGACATACAGCTCTCATCTAAAGAAGATGGTCAATCATTAACCTTATTACAGATGGTGTAGTTCAATCAATAATTGCTACGGGGCTACATCTCGATGGAATTTTGTCACATTATTGATAATTTTACATGAAGATGAAGTCTATAAAAACCATAGATCACATAGTTATAGAGTGCCCCCGGCGCTGTTTTACGGAGGGATTAACCACCATAAACAGAATCAGTGAGGCAAGTCTTGGATGGATCGATGGATTGAATTTAACTTTGTGACAAAAGATCCTCTATTCAATGAGTATGCCATCATGATTTTTGAGTCGTTATCCAGATATACACCACAGCTTTTAAAATTAACAAATGATAGCTGACAACAAACCATACACATACTATATAAAGATGAATGTACATAAAATAATTTAAATATAAGATCAATGGTAATAAATAACTTGAACACATGGTATTTTAGATTTGTTAATATTTAACTATTGAAATTTTAGTTGAACTGACACTAATCTACATGTGTAGATATTGATGACGAATGAGAGGTATTTGTTAATAATCTATCTATTTTTCACTGGTGTTTGGAAAAGGATATTCATTAACAGCCATTAGTCAGATAAACTAAAACGTTTGTAGTTTAGCTTGGAATACGCACGTGTTTATTGGTCTGATTTTAGGCAAACTGATAAGCCTCCAAATCTGGGCAACCATCCCACACGGTGAGTCACACCTGACCCTCTTATGCCAGGTCAGGGAGAGTTGAGAGTGAGGCTCCGCCTAGACTGCATCTGTCTCATGGGCGCTGACCAATAAGAAAATGGTATCCCACGTGGACCCTTGATTTAAAAAAAGACTAATTCATTGGAATCTCCAGTCAATCAGTATGCTCATACGTTCTGCTTGGTGTCGTGGAATGTTCATCGGTTGGTGATGTGTGTAGTGAAATTATTTTTGAAACGTGGTAATTATTTTAGTCTTTGGTTTAAGAGTTGGTGGAAGTATTATTCTGCAAAAAAGTGTAATTATAGAGTTAAACCTTTCATTTTTATATATGAATATTATATTTCCTGTGGCAAAGAAAAAAAAAGTGGACAAGTTGTTCGTAGTCAGAAAAAAAAAACAGTTTGTTATTGATGTATATAAAATTAGAGTGGATCAACATCAAGAAACACCGATTAATATGGTAATGCCAATTTTCCTAAATTGTTAGTACTCTATATAATAGTGTCTGCACATAAAAAATAGCACGTTATGGGAATAATATCTCCAAAGAAAAAAAAAAAGAAAAAAAACAGAAGGCGTACTTTTGAAAAAATACAGATTATTTTCCTAAGTTTTCAATAAGGTGAACCTTCAGTCCAGAAAAGACAGTTCATCACTACAGCAACATGTGGACGCCTGTAAAATACGCTTAGCACTACCATCTTGTCCGTATATTATGCTAATTAAATAAATTAATAATCATTTTAAATCTTCTTGATTTGTCAGCCACAATGATGGATTTCAGTAAACTACGTTTATCTTCGTCAAACCAGAGGGATTTATGAAGGAATTTAAGGAGTTTGATAATAATTGAAAAGTCTGAACATTCCCGAAATCAGGTTATGTTTTCGTACGTGTATGGGTGGGCGGGTGGGTTAGGTTAGGTGAGGTGAGGTTAGGTTAGGTTAGGTTATTGACCTACCCACCCACTCATACACGTACAGTGTTATTGACTCACCCTCCCACCCATTCACGTAGAGTGTATTGACCCACCCGCCCACCCATACACGTAGAGAGGTATAGGTTACACTGTACGTGTATGGGTGGGCGGGTGGGTCAGTGCCAATGTACGTCTATGGGTGGGTGGGTGGGTCAATACTACTGTACGTGTATGGGTGAGCGGGTGGGTCAATACCACAGTACGTGTATGGGAGGGCGGGTGGGTCAATACCAATGTACGTGTATGTGTGGGCAGGTAGGTCAATAACACTGTACGTGTATGGGTGGGCGGGTGGGTCAATATCACTGTGCGTGTATAAAAAACATCACACATCATTAGCAACACCCCAGTCTAAAACATACAGTCGCGACACTCACGCTTCTAGTGGCCAGCCAGCAGCAGTGAGTATTTCTGTTCTACTTGCATCCACAGCTTTAATTAGACATATTTCAAATAACTTATGTCAATAATAAAATAGGGAACTTTTTCTATTGTTACACTTCTTTGCAAGACACAATCTAATAAAATGTAGGTACTAAGTTGTAGTTGTTCGGTCCGGCTACTTGGAGCGCTAGTATCGCGCTAGCTCGACAGGAGAGTTATGGAAGTGTCGTGACTGAATGTTATTATACTGTAGTAAAAAATCCCCCCTCCCAACCGCTAACCAAAACACAAATTAATGACAAACTAAAATTTGAGTAACAAGATTTTAGAGTAAATAAATTCTCTCTGATGAAAGTTATAAAATTATTCCTCTGAGAAGTAATTTTTTAGGTTAATTTTCAAACAAAAAAAATGAGTTTTTCTTATATTTTTAAAAAATTATGATATTTCTAGCTATCTAACTTTAAAATACAATAAGCTAGAAAGTTAAATGACAATGTTGATCTTTTAAATTAGTAATACGATTTTATGAAGGAGGGAAAATGTAATTAAACCTGAATTACTTCCAGATTATACTGTTCAGGCCGAGGGAAAACTTTCTTAATGCAGAACGCAATTACTTTTGAAAAGGATTTATTAATTTAACTATCAAGATTAAAAAGGAGAGTAATATTTTGAACAACGTATTGCTTTTGGAATTCAATTTTAGTAAAGTTAACTCCAGTCTATATATTTGTTTTAAGACATTTATTTTTACAGGTATTACAAGATGCTAATATACACGAAATTACAGGAAATTATATTCGCATAGTTATACTGAATATATGATTTATAAATTAACTTATATATTAAACGTATATGGGTGGTGCATTTAATGGTAATATAGCAAACGAGGAACTAGATCGAGCTTTGATAAATTCATTAGTAAAGCCGACATAGGAAACATTTTTCTTAACAATAAAAAGATACAATCAATAAAATTAAATACAAAATTTTAGAAAGCAACAGAATATAAAAATAAAACAAGTTGTTTTGCTAACACTAAAAATCAAATGTGAGGAATTCAGTAAATAAAAAAATAAAAAAAAAATTTAATACCTTAAGTAGCCACTTATGAGTTACATATTTAGCGTAAAAAAAATATTACATTAGTTTGAATGTATTATTCTAATAAATCTTAATTAATTATTTGGGAACTAAAAGTAACAGCTCTGAGACACAATATTTTTGTTCAATTTAAATGTATCCTACTAACGCGCATAACTTCAATTTATAAAAGGAATAATCTATAAAGATTAGCGTGGTTTGGAACAGCAGGGGAGGGATTAAATGCAGATTCTAATTGATTGTTAAATTTAGGGGAAGAAAAATAGATTTTATTACATATGGGCAGTTTTAAAAGTCGTCGATAAGTAAGACTTTTACGAAACCTGTACATTATATTTATTTGATACTTAAAAAACACGCTTAGGATTCATAGCGAAGGCACAGTTGAATATATGAAAATTGATTAGAAGATATCGTTTTATTAATCAATAATCCCCTAGTGATTACCATCGAGATTACACGATAGGAAAGTACATTGACAATTTAAACAGGAGAATATATGGTAAATAGGGTTCGAATATACATCAAACAAAAACAGCCAAATAAAAAGTAATTCTGATTAAACTAAACTGATTGGTTAATCAATGTCGTTAAATTAAACATTATACTGAATTACCAATGTATTAGCCACATTTAGCTAGTTACAAAACTAAAAATTAATCTTCAAATGAGTGTTTCATAGTCTCGTCATCCACCAACCACAAAACATCATGTACAACGTCGACACTGTTCGTGACATGAGTGTCTCATAGTATGGTCATCCATCGACCACACTACACCATGTACAACATCGAGACTGTCCGTGACATGAGTGTCTCAGAGTATGGTCATCCATCGACCACACTACATCATGTACAACATGGACACTAACAGTGACAAAAGTGTCTCATAGTATGGTCACCCTACGACCACACTACATCATGTACAACATGGACACTGTCAGTGACAAGAGTGTCTCATAGTATGGTCACCCTACGACCACACTACACCATGTACAACGACGACTAAATCCGTGACATGAAAGTATCATAGTATGGTCATCCACCACCCACACAACATCCTGTGAAACATCGACACTATTCGTGACATAAGTGTCTCATAGTATGGTCACCCTACGACCACACTACACAATGTACAACATCGAGGTGACATGAGTGTCCCATAGTATGGTCACCCTACGACCACACTACACCATGTACAACGACGACTAAATCCGTGACATGAAAGTCTCATTGTATGGTCATCCACCGACCACACAACATCCTGTGAAACATCGACACTATTCGTGACATAAGTATCCCATAGTATGGTCACCTACGACCACACTACACAATGTACAACATCGAGGTGACATGAGTGTCCCATAGTATGGTCACCCTACGACCACACTACACCATGTTCAACATCAACACTGTCCGTAACATGAGTGTCTCATAGTATGGTCATCCACCGACCACACAACATCCTGTGAAACATCGACACTATTCGTGACATAAGTGTCCCATAGTATGGTCACCCTACGACCACACTACACAATGTACAACATCGAGGTGACATGAGTGTCCCATAGTATGGTCACCCTACGACCACACTACACCATGTACAACGACGACTACATCCGCGACATGAAAGTCTCATTGTATGGTCATCCACCGCCCACACAACATCCTGTGAAACATCGACACTATTCGTGACATAAGTGTCTCATAGTATGGTCACCCTACGACCACACTACACAATGTACAACATCGAGGTGACAAGAGTGTCTCATAGAATGGTCACCCTAACCACACTACACCATGTACAACGACGACTAAATCCGTGACATGAAAGTCTCATTGTATGGTCATCCACCGACCACACAACATCCTGTGAAACATCGACACTGTTCGTGATATAAGTGTCTCATAGTATGGTCATCCACCGACCACACTACACCATGTACAACATCGAGACTGTCCGTGACATGAGTGTCTCATAGTATGGTCATACACCGACCACAGTACACTATGTACAACATCGAGACTGTCCGTGACATGAGTGTCTCATAGTATGGTCATCCACCGACCACACTACACCATGTACAACATCGACACTATTCGTGCCATAAGTGTCTCATAGTATGGTCATCCACCGACCACACTACACCATATACAACATCGAGACTGTCCGTTGACACGAGTGTCTCATATTATGGTTATCCATCGACCACACTACACCATGTATAACATGGATACTGTCAGTGACATGAGTGTCTCATAGTATGGTCATCCACCGACCACACTACACCATGTTCAACATCGAGACTGTCCGTGACACGAGTGTCTCATAGTAGGGTCATCCACCGACCACACTACACCATGTACAACATCAACACTGTCCGTGACATGAGTGTCTCATAGTATGGTCATCCACCGACCACACTACACCATATACAACATCGAGACTGTCCGTGACACGAGTGTTTTAGAGTATGGTCACCCTACGACCACACTACACCATATACAACGTCGACACTGTTCGTGACATGAGTGTCTCATAGTATGGTCATCCACCGACCACACTACACCATGTATAACATCGAGACTGTCCGTGAAATGAGTGTCTCAGAGTATGGTCATCCACCGACCACACTACACCATGTTCAACATCAACACTGTCCCTGACATGAGTGTCTCACAGTATGGTCATCCACCCACCATACAACATCATGTACAACGTCTACACTGTCCGTGACTGAGTGTCTAAAAGTATAGTCATCCACCGAACACACTACATCAATGCACAACGTCGACACTGTCCGTTTCATAAGTGTCTCATAGTATCGTCATGTACCGATCACACAATATCATGTCCAACGTCCACACTGTCCGTGACATAAGTGTATCATAGTATCGTCATCTACCGACCATACAACATCATGTACAACGTCCACACTGTCCGTGACATAAGTGTCTCATGTCATCGTCATCCACCAAGCACACAATATCATGTACAACGTCCACACTGTCCATTACATGAGTCTCATAGTATCGTCATCTAACGACCTCACTACATCATGAACAACGTCGACACTGTCCGTTATATGAGTCTCATAGTATCGTCATCTAACGACCTCACTACATCATGTATAACGTCCACACTGTCCGTTACATGAGTCTCATAGTATCGTCATCTACCGACCACACAACATCATGTATTACGACCACACTGTCCGTGACATAAGTGTCTCATAGTATCGTCATCCACCGACCACACTACACCATGTACAACATCAACACTGTCCGTGACATGAGTGTCTCATAGTATCGTCATCTACCGACCACACAACATCATGTACAACATCAACACTGTCCGTGACATAAGTGTCTCATAGTATCGTCATCCACCGACCACACAACATCATGTACAACGTTTTCACTGTACATTACATGAGTCTCGTAGTATCGACATCTAACGACCTCACTACATCATGTACAACGTTTTCACTGTACATTACATGAGTCTCGTAGTATCGTCATCTAACGACCTCACAACATCATGTACAACGTTATCACTGTCCATTACATGAGTCTCGTAGTATCGTCATCTAACGACCTCACTACATCATGTACAACGTTGACACTGTCCATTACATGAGTCTCGTAGTATCGTCATCTAACGACCTCACTACATCATGTACAACGTTATCACTGTGCATGCCTCTCACTACTGTTTGTTCATGCTGATCGATATGCCCGCATGTCAAGCCATAGCTAACCTCAGCCAGTCTGTTTGTCTCCTAGTCTAAATAGTCTATGACCAACATTCAAGTTAATTCAGTTGGATAAATTTAATTAACTCTTTATACACTTACAAAAAACTGTATCTAGTTGTACATCGATTTGGTTTATTTATAGATCACCTCCATTCAAACTATCGGTTTAGAAATTATTTGTACCCAACTTTTAAACTCATTACTATGAAACTAAGAGGCAAATGATAAATTCAATTGTACCATTGTTTTCATTGTTTGATTGTATGTTATGACATATTAGCACTTAAATTTACTATTAGTTTAATGATTTGTATCCTAGTTGGGACAACAAATTAGTGGATTTTTAGTTCTTTTTTTCTCTATTATTAGCTTTAAACATTTATTATTTAAAATCTGTTAATACATCGCATTTATATATTTTAATACGTGTTTGACAAGAAAGGTTTCTATAAGTTTTATGAATTTAATGATTTGTTACTATGAAAGTTTTTGACGCAACGGTTTCTGGGTTTCTTCAAGATGTCATACAATTAATCACTCGGTAACGCTGTAATCCTTATGTAATTAATAGTACAGATAAGTTAATTTTATCTGCATAATTATATAGATTGATAGTCAATTTAAATTGAATTTAAAAAACTACCCTTATTTACGCATATGAAAGTAACGTATCGTAACTATACATTTTATAAGGATTATAACGTGGCCAAGTAATTGTTTTTACGACCCCAAAAAGCAAAGGAAACGTAGTTTAAGGTAATTTAAGAAAATGTTTCCTTGAAAAGTTAAAATTCTGAAACTTATAAAACTTATAAACATTGCTGTTGGCCACGTATTAAAATACAAATGTAATACATTAACGCGGGTTTTTTAATAATAAAAGTGCAAAGTGTATAGATAGTGGAAACTGGTAAACCTTTTTTTTTCGTCCCAACTAGGAAAAATATCATTAAACCTCGTAATAAAATGTAAAAATGAATATGACAAAACGCACAGCTAAACTAATAAAACTGTTAAACGAAGAAATGGATTTGTTGAATTTTTCATAGGCCTCTTATTTTACTCAACTTCAACCTTACTAAACAACCTTGAACTCGGGTACACATAATTTCTGCGCCGACAGTAGTAATTTTTCTCCAAGATGCGCAAGCTCTCGATCGCTGCGGGATGCACACCTCAGACGAACTCTATCGTGCGTGTTGTAGCCTATTTTGCACTATCAGTGATGTCTCTCTTGAACTAACTTTGAGTTGGTTGAACTTCTGACATGCAAATGCATAGTTAAGTATTTATGCTGCTGCTCAAATCCAAAATGTGACTTTTATTTTGAGAAGTAAATTTTTCATGATGATCAATGGTCTATACGTTCTTAATACACTTAACTATTCTAATATATATATTTATCTATTATTTAAGGAGAGGCCGTTCTCCTTAACCTTACTCCTCCCATTCCTCATAGACTATTGATCTGTGCGAGGAACTTATTCAGACAGAGTAAGGAGGGCGAACCAGTACAAGGTGATTATTACTGATAAATAATTCCAATCTAGGCCGTATTCGAACTAGCGCTATCTCTAACCCAAGCTCAAACTCCTGGCGGCTTAGACCGCTCGACCACCGGCTCGTCCAAATATTTAATGTCATACCATTCCTCATATTTTAACCGTACCATTTGTGTTGTATTGACCTTATGTGAGAAATAAAAGTAATTTTTTCGCTTGTAATAGTGGAAGCATAACAATCAAACTCAAAATAAAACAACTTTAAAATTCACCAATAAAAACCTGTTTTAAGTTTTAGTGTCTGATGACGTCAGCAAGTAATGTGATATATGGCTTCGTAATAGTGGAAGCATAACAATCAAACTCAAAATAAAACAACTTTAAAATTCACCAATAAAAACCTGTTTTAAGTTTTAGTGTCTGATGACGTCAGCAAGTAATGTGATATATGGCTTCGTGTTCACAGCATCCGAAACAGCCTGCAAGCCGTCCTTCCTATGATAAATTATTAAATTTATCTTTCATTGTTTGTTATCTCGTGGAGTAAACTGAATAATCTGTAATAAAATAAAAAGTACTATCTTAGCATTGATTACTCAATTTACTCCCCGCGATAACGAACAATCAAAAATAAATTTAATATTGTTTCGTAGGAAGGACGGTTTGCTAGCTGTCTCGGATGCTGTGAACGATATGCCCAACACCATACAACTTAAGATGTCATCAGGCACTGACACTTAAAAAAGGGTTTTATTGGCGTATTTTTGAGTTGTTATTTTGTAAAGATAATAATTTTTAAATAAATCTGCCGAAATAATGGAAAACAGTCTGTCCGTGGACCTCGATTATAACAATTACAGAATGCAATAGCGTGTGAATAACATTGTCATGTGCATTGTCCGCAAACAATGTACAGGTAGACAACTTGGCTACCGCCCAATCCAAGGTTTGTCAACGGTTTTTATTCTCAACTTGTGTTGCTTTCTTTTTTTTTGGCTTCCAGTATAACTGTACCTTTTAAAAAATTAAGTTATATCGTACCTATGTGTCTTTGATGAAATTTAGAGGGAAATTTGGACTCATTAAGAAATTATTTATTAAAATAACATTCCTAAAAGGTAGACACAGCTCCACACCATTTCTTTTTTACTATATACCATATGCGTTAGTATAGAGAAATTATTGTGATCGTCCAACAATTTTTTTTTACAAGTTGGTCCAAAAATCTATTTTAGGGTCTCCTGAACCCAAAAAAAATGTTGGTGCCTGTCCGTATGAGTGTCTGTTTGTGTGTATTTGCAGTTCACGGAGACCAAACGGATGGATAGATTTTGAAAAAATTTTGTATATAGGTGTATTTAGCCAATATATCCAGGCTGTTCCTTTTTGTTGTTGAAATTTTAGGTTTTTTTATCTGTATTGGCAAAATACATCTAAAATAGAATTTTCTCAAAAATGCCTCTAACGAATTTGATTAACATTTTAGACAATGTCCGAATTACAATTTACTATATTTTAGTAAAAACCGCATTTTTCTAACTTGACTAGTTTTTTTAGTTATGGCAAAAAAACAAAAATCAAACTGTTAATTTTTAAAGTTTTGATTTTGTAATGTTTAATATGGGGGAACGTTTGTGCCAAATCTTTGGAGCCATTTATTTCCATTAGAGTATCATTGGCATTGATATAATCTAACAATTTATTTCAAACAGCTGATACAAAAACACACAAACACGAAATAAAAGCTTGGCTAACTTGGATTTCATTATGAACTGTATAAAGTCACTTCTACTGACTCTGACATGATTTTACCTATTCGCATCCCCCCAAAATATACTTATAGAGTTTTATTGACTATACAACTTTGTTATCTAGTAGTATGGCAGCAGACAAAGCTTTTATACTGACGTGATGGTTTGGAGTGAATCATGTCGTGTAGAGTAAGCAGTCGAAGAGAACCACCCCGTAGCGAAGAAAGGGCTGTTAGATAGTTACTTATACAATTAATTAAATCGTTTGCAAATGTTAAACAACAAATCGAATTGAGTTAATTCTTTACGATTGTATCGTCAGTGTGAGCCATCTCTACCTGGATCGCTATCTTACAGTCAAAACGTGAATATAATACGATTCGGGGCGTTTTGGTTATTACGGCGCTTAGTAGGAGATGATAAAGCACGTGGGCTGCCTTTAATATCTGACGCTTGCATAAACTCTGTCTGAAATGAATTCCAGAGCCCGGGTGGCATTCGCCTTATGAAATTAACTTAGAAGACAGACGCGATTTAACTGGCTGTGGCTTTGGGATATATACTAGTTAGTCAAACCACTTTGATTCAGTGGCAATGTATTACTTAGATAAACATAAGGTACATGGTGTCGTTATTTTGGTGAAGTAAGACCAAGAAGTTCTCTAAAACGTATATTAAATCTCACTGACATCTCATCTCAGAGATAAATCCAAGTCAGCTGCTTATATTATTCATTGAACATTTTAACCACTTTAAAAAAATGTAATTCATGCTTAAGTAAACATTCACATTTGACTTAAACGTAAATTGTGGTAGTATCTCAAATCTGAATAATAATAATTGTTATTTAATAATTTGTGTCTACTAAGAAATTTTATTTTTATATATATATTTAACATTTTCTTATTCAATAGCAATAATGTCTCATTCCTAATGAAGTGGTGGTTCTCAAAACACTCATTTACCACTCATATATCTTCGATCGGCGTCTTAGAAATGAATAATGAATTAACTACATTAAATTCGCCTATTTCAATAAATATTAAGGACTGGAAAAAAATTAATCAGAAAATATGAGTAAGTTACATGTGGATAAAGAAATATAGTCTCTATTACAAATTATGACTCAATTATCACGAGAGATTGTTATTTATTTATTTATCTATTCATAAGACGCCGATCGTCAAGATACGGGCGAATATGGATTTCGAATGAGTATGATGGGTGTAGATGAGCGAATGTAGTCATTGTTACAAACTAAGGCCGACTATTCCTTAGAAAGTGTCATTAATTAATAGCCCAATGACAAATGAACAGCCGGTGATTATCAGCTGATCCTTCTCAAAATGTATTGACTCTGATTGGGATCGAACTGAGAACCTTTAGCACATGAAGCTGGGATTGAACCAACTACGCTACCGACCAATTATAATTGATAGCCCAACGAAAAATGACCATCTAGGAGCTATCAATGTTCACCATATTTTTCGTTCAAAATGTTAAAAAATAATAGTAGATAAGTTAAGATCATAGAATACTTACATTTCACAACATTATAAGTTTGAAAAAATATGTTGTGTTCTTTCACTTTATTCCGTTGTTACTTGAAATCAATAACAATGATGATGCCTTATTCTTATTTATTCATTTCTCATTCGTTTTGAGTGTTGGTGCGTAACTGAGGGATGTAAATGTTTTTTTGGGAGAAGGAACTATAGATAGTGTAGACTGGGACACCGACACTCGATAATGGTGCCATTAGATAAGGCAGGGAGATGTAGGGCGGTGGCTGAAGACTTCCTGGCTCCTGGGTGATAACTTTCTATAGTGCGGACCACAAAAGCGTGTACATATAGCCTAGGACATCCAAAACTTGGTAATACTACCTTTCGATAAATTGGGCGATAATGGTGAAGTCTATAGACTTGTTGGCCCCTGTATGATAAGATTACATAGTCGGAACCACAAAATAGTTTGTCCATTGGAACAGCCAAAACTTGATACTGTAATGGCTTAGTTTGTAACAATAACTACATTCGCTCATGAACACTCATCACACCTATTCGAAACCATATTCGCCCATATCTTGACGATGGGCGTCTTAAGAATAAATAAATAAAAAAATAATAAACATCATTACAAAAAGTAGGGAGAGAGAAAATGTGTTGACAATAGACTTCCTGGATCCTAGATGATAAGTTTCTACAGGTGGGACCACAAAATAGTGTACAGACTAGGATAGCCAAAAGACCATAATGGTATCTTTACATAGAAATGAGGGATGAAAGGCGATATTTGTAACCTTCCTGGCTCCTGGATGATCGAGTTTATATAGTCGGGACCTCAAAATAGTGTATAAACTAGGACAGCCAACTGTTGATAATGGTACCATTAGACAAATCATGGAGATGGATGACGTTGTATGTAGACTTTCTGGCTCCTGGATGGTAAGTTTATATGGTCGGGACCTCAAAATAGTGTATAAACTATCCTAGCCAACACTTGATAATGGTACCATTAGACAAATCAGGGAGATAGAGGACGTTGTCTGTAGACTTTCTGGCTCCTGGATGATGAGTTTATATAGTCGGGACCACAAAATAGTGTATAAACTAGGACAGCCAAAACTTGATAATGGTACCATTAGACAAATCAGGGAGATGGAGGACATGGTCTGTAGACTTTCTTGCTCCTGGATGATGAGTTTATAAAGTCGGGACCACAAAATAGTGTATAGACTGGGTCAGCAAAACCTTAGTAAAGTTACCTTTGAATAAAGCAGGGATATAAAGGCGTTGGCTGTAGTCTTCCTGGCTCCTGGGTGATAGCTTTTCATAGTTAGGACCAAACAAATGTGTATACTATAGGTATACGTTTGGAAAACACTTTCCATTTGCTGAGGTATGCCATACCTTGTCTCACAAGTATGGCTTATGATGTAATGTGTGCTCCAGCCACTCCAGAAATCGTAGTTTTGGGCAGATTTTTTAACCGGGGGATCGGTCTATTAGACATCAAAAACTTGACAATGGTGGAATTAGATAAAGCATGGAGATTAAGGGAGCTGGTGGTAGACTTTCTGGCTCAGGTAGTGGGATTCTATAGTTTGGCGAGTAAAAGTTACATATGTGTAGATGGGTAGATCTATATAGATATATAGATGTGACATCGATAATGGTGGCATTACATACGGCAGGGAGATAATTAGAGTTGGTTGTGGCGTTGTAGACCCGGCATGATATGCTTCTATAGTCGGGACCACTAAATATGTTTAGGGAGTAGAAGTTATAGATGTGAAGACTAGGACTATTGATACTAGATAATGGTGGCATTAGATAAGGCTGGGAGATGAAGGCCGTTGGAAGTAGACTTCTTGGCTCCTGACTGATAGGCTTCTATAGTCGGCACCATTAAAAACGATTGGGGAGTTGAAGCTATTGCTTGCCACTTTACAATGGTGCCTTTTGATAAAGCAAGGAGATTTTAAAGACGTTGGCTGTCTCCTTGGTGATAGGTTTATGTAGTTGGTACCACAAAATAGGTTAGGGGGTGGGCAGATAGTGTAGTCTAGGTCAGCAGACATTCTATGATGGAGTGTCAGACATTGAAAAGATGGAGGACGTGTTTTATGGATTTCCTGGCACCTAGGTGATAGACTTGTATAGTTGGGACCACAAAATAAATGTTCTCGTTGGTGACGATTAAAATGAAGGAAATCATTTTTGTGCAACCAAACCTATACTGCAATAAAACTCATGATAAGGCATTATTTTCTGATGTAGAAAATGTACCATTAGGATCTGCAGTAAGAGATTTTTGAAAAGGTTAAATGTTTCAAATGTTGAATTCATCGACTGAGAATGAAACGTTTTGATTTTTTAATCTAAGGCACTGAGTTTGGTTTCAAACGGCACTTCCACTTAATAAATTAATAACAAAGCTATTGTGATAACGATGGACAAACACGTGCGCTAGGCTTGTTATCAGTTTATAAATGTCTCATTGGTAACAATGGTTCGTTTCAACCTATAAAAATAATAACAATGGCTTGCAAAGCAGCTGTTTGTAATTAAATGAGAGAATTTTCAGAAACATCTATATAAAATCAACCATTTTCCTTTTAATGGACGAAATTAAAAGAACTTTATTATTTATCGTCCGAAAACCTCAAAAAATAAGGTTTTTATGTATATTTAAAAAAATCTTGATTCTAAAAACATGCCATGTTGTTTCTCTAAGTGATCCTGCATTTTCAAACAAATTCAATTTCGTTCAAAACACATACAATATCACAAAATAATTATAAATTTCAACCAGCATTGTTGTTTCGTACAGCGACTGCAATTTTGTTTCCCACGACAGTCCTAATAAACTGTATAATATCATTGAACACATTTCATTTTATTGGCTTTCTGTGACTGATTATATGCAAACAAATGTCCGGGTGGAATTACATTTCATACAGGCAGGGGCCGTAAAAAACTGTTTAATACTCAAACAAGATAATCTGCCATTAGAGTTAGTTATTCCAAAAGTTACGTCTAAACATAAACGTGTTGAATAAAATGTAGTAAAAAGTAAAAATTACAAATTTTTTTGAAATTCTTAGTTTTTTCCGAGTACCTATTAACTAAGGTACAGATTATTATTTTTTTATAACATTTAAATTTGTCCATTTTTATATAAAACTGTAAATATTATCGATATGATTATTTCCATGAAAAGTGTCTTACAAAATACAAATTCAAAATATTTCATAAGCTATTTGAATTAAAATATGCTCAGTAATTACAATAAAATAATTTACTTTTGTAATAAATAAATCAGTCGTTTTATTTATTTTTCATTTAAATACTTCTCCAGTAAAGAACCAGAACATGAAAATGGATTTTATTAGCTGTACTAGTGAACCGTTTTCACTTACTTGATAAGATTTTTTTTTATATGTAAATGATATTAATTCACACGATGTTGACACTCGTGGTCAAGATTTGTAGTTATTTTACATTGATTAAATAATTCCAGGCTTATTAATTACACTCTTGATTTGTTTCAAACCCTATGAATTGTCAAAACATCAAAACAATAACACAATTTTCTAATCAAAGATACACATTCGATATTAGTCCATTATTTAGAATGATAAAATACTATTCATAACTGAATCAACGTTGCCAAAAACAAGATAACAATTTTAAGTGACATTTGTTGACTTTGTAGACTTATATAATTATAGAATTATAAACTTTCTAGACACTTCATAAACATCGAAATTCCCATCATCAGTGGGTAAAATCTAGTTTATATTTTCTGGGTAATTAGCTTTTTATATCGCGAGACAGTCGTTTTGTACTACAACAAAACAAATAAATAAAATAAACTACGTTTTAACTAAATTTATTTCATTGTATCTCTTTCATTATTTAGTATGATTATTCAGAAATGTTATTAATTTTGTTTTTACCCTGACCATGAGTTTAAAACTATTTTGGCCAACGTAATTATTTTTTTTAGCATTCCGGAAAACTATTATTGTGCTGAGTTTCGTATAGTGGTCATATATACGATGATAAAAATATCAATGAATGTATTTTGCCGTCCCGGAAGCAAGTCACAAATTTTAACACAAATAACGAATTTGTAACAAGTATTTAAATTGGATTAGGACAGGTCAGGCTTGGTTAAGTCGTTAGAAAATCCTTTTATGAGCCTAACAAATTAATTTAATCACCATAATAATTATATATTCATTTATGGTGAACCATGAAACCACATTACGAAAAGTCATTTTTTTAAATAGGAATTTTTTTAAAAAAGTTGAGTTGGTTTTTATATTGGTTAAAAACAAGGTTTAATATTTTTAGGTTAAAAAATTAGTTTTCCTTGGTTCTAAACAGCTTCATCTTTAAATATAAACTGTTTTG
Organism: Stictocephala bisonia; assembly: GCA_035578905.1. NCBI lineage: Eukaryota > Metazoa > Arthropoda > Insecta > Hemiptera > Membracidae > Stictocephala > Stictocephala bisonia. The sequence continues at coordinate 1,130,417 of JAQJVL010000125.1, forward strand.
ACCTTTTTTTAAACAATAAATCATAACTTCAGAAGTGTCTAAAAAGTGCAAAATTACACATATTTTTTCAGTTTCAATGACATTTGTTACAACTAGTACTTCGAGGTAACATGAATTTCAAGGAACGCATACATTCCAACGTCAACTCTAACAAAGGACTCTTGAATTATAAAATTTCATATTTAATTATTTTGGTATATGCTCGAATGTTTACAGAGTGCCACGTGAGAAATATTAACACACAATGGATCTAAAAATATGACTTAGAGTGAGTTTGTCCTTCAATCATTCAAAATATTACATTTATGAAAAGTAAAGAAATATTTGTTTATTTTTTCGTCGATTTTTCCCTTTAAATATAACCAAACTATACTTAGATTAAGTGGGAATTAAGCTATGTTTATGCATATTAAATAAATATAAAATAACTAGGGTATACCCCTGCACGGTTCGAATGCCAACCCCTACTCTCGCTGCGCTCGATATACCTCGACTGACTGCAGTTAATAGTAGATTATCTGTATAGCATTAAATTACAATATTAAATAATTTTCAATATTTCACTCACACTAATTGCGTTGATACCTATTTATTAGTATAGGATATTTCTTAATCTATTTCAAACGTGTTTATTTCATTTTATGTTTTTTTTAACAGCTGAAGATTAAATCCTTAATGCATCAATAGGGTAATGTCAAATATTATAATAAACATGTTTATTTATTTACAAAACAGCTGTTATTAATTTACTAAAATCAACACAATGTTATTCTTATGGAAAAAAGGAAATTTTGAGGGGCTTTTAGTACCACTTAGGATTGGAATTTTGAAAAATCCTTCTTAGAAGGTCCCTTTGATACTAAAGCTAACTTACTTTAAAATTTCGTGGATATCCGTCCGGTGGTTTTTGAGATTTTGTGATCAGTCAGTCAGTGAGTGAGTGTTATTTGTCTTATATATAGATTCCATGGCATTAATTTTAAAAATTTAATCGGAAGATAAATGTATTGAAACATTTCTTCACAGCACAAACCCTCCTACAAATAACAAATTGTTGATGGCAATATAATGCAAACACTTATTTTTTAAATAATATTTAGCTACCTTCAGAAAATTACGTATGTTATTTACAACCTATAGTATCTTATTCCATAACAATAATTCAATCTTATATTTTATTTATTGTCAATACTCAATACGTTACAATTTGTTTAAGTCAAAAAAGGTACTTTATAAATATAGTTAAACTTGTGTTAATAAACAATGGAACGAAACTTTACTGTAAAAAGTAAAAATGTACTTGGTTTGTAAAAAGTAAAGATTATTTATTTTGTTATAAACAAGAAATGACAGTTTAAAATTTACAAGAAATAACAAAATCATATGCAACAAGTATTATTCTATTACAATAAGTTAGAGCTTATTAATTACCGAACTATAAATAACGAATTGTGCTCCCGTTATTTCAACTGATAAGGCTATCAATCAAACAGTACCTTGACAACATAACCTCCAAACAGCAGGGCCAATGAACCCAATTTGATACCGGTGTAATAGGCCAAGCTGAGCTCGGAAAATCAATAGAGCAACGAAAACTTCTCTCTCTCTCTCTTCATATAGGTGGAATAAAAATAGCTACAATCTGTGCACCTAAGTGTTAACAGATGACAATGGCTGATAGATATCAAGGCTCACGTCACACCGGAAACTAACCTGTTTTCTCCTCAAAGCTGGCTGTGCAGGCTGGAAGCAGAGATATTCTCTTCCACAAAACGCAAAATAGTGCACACAAAAAACAAATAGGCACTGGACACAATGCACAGTAGAGTGAAAAAGAGTTCCAGTACAAAATTCAGTGGAAGAACAAAACACGGGCAGCCAACCAAGCAAGCACAAAAATCTCTACTAAACTGAACCTGCTCGGAAATTCTAACAGCTTGGTGTTTGTGCGACTCGGGTGACATCGGCGGCGCTCGTGTCGTATCGGGTCGATGGAGGGGACTGCGAGGGGGAGGGCGCCGACCAAACCGAAAGTAAAAGCGCCAGTAGGAGAAAAAAGCATTACCGATGTTTTGTGTCTATGCGTCATCAAATTAAATGAACTGTGATCCACTAAGAGAATCTAATAATTAATTCATCCCCTTAGCTGAGACCCCAATACAAATCGAATTATTCTAAAACATTTAACCGTAGTGCCATTCCCTTTTTCTGACAAGGCTATACATCTTCTCTTTCAGTGCTTTCCCTTCGATTAACGTCTTCGATCTGTTCCCAACATACGTAAATGTTGTGTTATATTTTTAAAATGGACTTAAACAATAACTATTCTTTTAAAGTATAATAATCGTAGGACAGAATTTCAAATTTATGCATTCCTTTATGTAACACCTCTCATTAATTAATAACATTAGGAAATACAATTAATTGACTACGAGGAGGGTTTGGGTTATTGACAAGTAGTTTGGGTTATTGACAAGTAGTTTGGGCTATTGACAAGTAGTTTGGGTTATTGACAAGTAGTTTGGGTTATTGACAAGTAGTTTGAATTAAATTTGTTTGTAAGTTCGTGCTTTCTGCATTTTAAAATTAATTTACAATTCGAAAGTGTACATTTTAATCTTTTAAGATTGTTTTCAAAAGCAGACACGTAGACATATTTATTTTTTTTAAAGTTTAAGAATTAGATTTTTGTTGTTGTTTATTTTAATATTATTCTGATATGGTGTATATGTGGATTGTATTAAAGAAGCTTGGCTGTACTTTAACAAAGAACAGTCCGAAAAAAGAAAAACCTGGATACAATACTGGTTTTGATAAAAAAATAAATCCTGATAATAGAATATCTAGTAAGTTCTACATTAAAAGGCCAAGAAAAACATTTAACCAACAAACTTACACATTCCTCCAGCTTAGTTATTGTTATAACATACAAGAATATTAAGTTATAGACCGAATATTCTTATTACAAGTTTAGAATATTATGTAAATTTAATATCTTAATTTTTGCTACTTCAAATAAGACAGTATATTTTTCGATAAATAAAATTATGTTATTTTAACTTATTCTGTTAATTTTCTTAAGGATTAAAATTAGATTTTAGCCAAATAAAAACGAATTCTTTTTAAATTACTACATTTTATATAAATGAAGAAATGTTAAACAGCACAATTAATTTACTTCAATGGGGGCAGATGGGATATATTAGTCTAACAGTAAAATGGAGTCGCTACTATCAGATAGAACTATAGAAGCACACACACAACCAATGAGACCCCAGAAGCATCCAAGGAAGACACAATGACATGTCTGCCTTTTGTGTTTTGTGGTGAACTCTGCTACCTGGTGACAGAAGAATGGCGATTGGACAGGGTTTGAACCCTGTCTCCTCCCCTCTAAAAACAGGTTAAACTTGGTTAGACACGCTGAGTGAGTTTTGAACTTGCCTAGGCCAGGACTTTTACTTTCATCCAAATCAAATTGAGATATCTGAATGATAGCTGAAACAATGGACAAAGTATATTTTTTCCTAAGTTCGGCTTAATTTCGGTAGTGGCGAGTGCTGTAGCCCAGCTACCGGGGGGGGGGGGGGATTTTTTGTATAGATTGTAAACGATAAGTTCTATTCTCGGTCCTCGTAATACCGGCATGGCGTCCGCTCATTGGTTACCATCGATATGAACACTACACGTTTGGAGTGTCCGTGTTTGTGGTATTCAGGAGGAGAGAACTGAGTTTGAGGCTTATCAATAGGATGAATTAAAGGCCGGATACCTTTTAAAGCTGTAGGTACCTATTAGGTACCCTAGCTATTGGGTTAAAAATAAATGGTCCTTTCGTAGCTTAGTCAAACTCAGCAACTTGACTATACAGGTTATGCATACTTATCCTACAGCAAATTAATCATTCATATTTCTCTTAAAATACGCCCACACTGTATCCGGATTTCAAAATTGAATAGTAATAATTTTTATTTAATATTTTGTGGTTATTAAAGTGTTTTAATTTGACAGCTATTTAGGAACTTAATATTTAAGAGGAATAATGTCTGATCTCTGTTAGAAACTAAAACAGTACGCATTTAAATGGATCATTATTGTAGTCAATAAATGACGTGCTTTTAAAAAGTCGGTCTTCATTAAAAAGAAGTTTAGATTCACTCATCCACTTATTTTAGATCATTTCCAACCATAAGTCTAAGAGTGAAAATAAAAAAACTACAAGTAATGTTTGCTAGAAAAATAACAAGCTATTTATTTGAAGCATGTACTTTGTGATAATTGTATTAAATTGGAGCTTGTATTTTATGATATATTTTATAGCTACAAGTATAATTTTGTTTACTAAATGAATTAATCATTTAGCTAGCACACGGCTGTCTATTAAAGTCCTCATTGTAAAGTGTTTGTATTTTATCATGTAGTATCTTATCTTGATTTAAACAAAGTGGGTTTCTCGTTAAATATTTAACTGTTGTTTAGGGACACTTTTGGTAAATCATATTCATTTTGTAAATATTTTATACTTGCACTGCCATTCTTTCGACGATAGCTTACTATTTATACTAGACAACATAGTTGAAACATTGTTTGATCTAGGAAATGTTGGTATTTTTCAAAAACCATTATTTTGAAGAAAAACTTAAAATCATGACGATTGAACGTAGACCTACTCAGTGCAAACAGTACATTGTAAGTTCAGTCTGTACTGTGGTATTGACTCACCCACTCACCCATACACGTACAGTGGTATTGACTCACCCACTCACCCATACACGTACAGTGGTATTGACCCACCCACCCACCCATACACGTACAGAGGTATTGATCCACCTGCCTACCCATACACGTACAGTGGTATTGACTCACCCGCGCACCCTTACACGTACAGTGATATTGACCCACTGTATAATATGCTTCATGATATAAATACTGTAGTTGTGGATAGGCCTCGGACTGTGTTCCAAGTAAATACATTGATTGGAGGGCATGCCTTGTTAGGTTTGAATCCCAAACTTAACTAATGGTTAGTACTGAACTCTTGGAATAAAGTTCACGTACAGGCCTGCAGGCCCATGTAAACAGGCGAGTGAAGTTTAAAAAAAATTAAAATATAAGAAAAAATAAAAATCACCCATATAGGGCTTCTTAATAGGCCTACGTTAATATTTTTCGTTAACTTTGAAATATTTGCGCTCGTTAGGCCAACATTATATTACATACAAACTATACTTGATTAAATATAATATTCATTGATGTGAAATGAAAAGGTTTGTTTCACAAAGAAATATAAATTACTAAAAAAGTTTTTTTAATTACTAAGGCTGAAGTTAAAGACATGAAATGTTCGAATATAGGCTGTTTAATGTTTGTTTTACTAACAGCCGGGTTCGCTGTTTGCAGTAACAGCTTCTCCTCAGGCAACGGCATCTAACGCGATAATTTCACATCAAAGGTCATCCTGTTTACATTTCATGTTTTGGGAACCAATTTGGAAACAATTATGTTGTTTTTGAGTAAGTAAACATTTATCAATAATATGAAACATACGATAGGCACTACAGTCGGTACAGAAATTACGTGTACCGAGTTGGAAGGTTGTTTACTGAGAAACCAAGAGGCATATGAAAAATCCAATCACACCACTGTTTTCCTAGTTTAATTGCATTTCATGAAATATACATTTTTACATTTTAAAATAAGTTGTAAATAGTTTTTAAATCACTGCATTTACTTACGTATATAAAAGTAATGTATCGTAACTACACATTTCATAAAGATTACAACGTGAACAAAGCATACATTTTACGAACTCTGGATTCTAAGAAAACACTATTTTAGAAAATTGATAAGTAAGTTTTGTTCTTGAAAAGTTAAAACTCTGAAATTAATCAAACTTATAAAAAACATTCCTGTCAAACGCTTATTAAAATATAAATGCGATACATTGACTGTTTTTTTGAATAATAAAAGTGTAAAGTTGATACTCAGTGAAAAGTAGTTAACTTTCCGATGTTGTTTATGCTGCAACTAGGATAACAATTACTAAAACATATAATGAATTTAAAAATGGACGAAGCATAACGTACAATTAAATGAGAAAAACAACTGTTCAATTGAATTGTTCATAGCACTCTTAGTTTCTTAGTAAACACCCTTCAAACTCGGACACACACATAATTTCTGCGCCGACAGTAATCGTGCTCTCAAAGTTGTTATTGTTTATTTTCTGCCACTGATAGGTTTCATTGAAATGCAGAAGACTGTGGCTGGCCTACGGAGATGACATTGGCAGAACCCAGCTCGCACTTTTGAAAAGTGAATGTTTTTAGTGCATGTTAAAATAGACTTGTTAATTTTTAGAAATTGTTTGCTGAGAATTTTTTTAAAATTTAATTTACTAATGAGTGTGTTGAGCTTATTTAGATTATATTTATTTTTCGGGATAACTGTACATTTATCTGTAATTTAGAAAATTATTGACAGTCAATAATAGTTGTAATATTCTAATACATATATGTTATACATAAATTCTATTAGATATGTCTTCTAGGTCTATTTAATAAAAATAATTTGCTAAATAAACGATTAATAAATATTCTTACTGAGTTTTAATGAATTAGAAAGAGAGTTAATATGTTTAAATATAATTAATAAAAGAATATTAGTTACCGGTGCATTTCTATTAATTCGAAAACTGATATATTTTCTCGTTTTCATTCAACTAATAAGTATAACGTTTTTGGAAAAGTACCCCCACCCTGTCCCACTTCTTTTAATCTCTCGTCAAGGGCACGCGTACCTTAAGGCTAGGTTAACACTTTTGGACTTTGCTCGTCGAAAGTTTCAAACATGTTTTCGTTCAGAATCAGTAGCAAACGATAAAAACTTACTACAAGAAATTGTATTGACCATAATTATATTACAAGAGTAAATTATACGATTATAAATATTAACGGGACAAGTTACGATGCAACATAGCGGATCACATAATTACTGCATTGTAGATGCGCAAAGTGACAGGTACATGAATTGCAGGTGATCAGCTGATTGTTGAGGGGCCCCTGTTGGGGGACACGAGTCGGCAGCTCTGTCACACTGTCCGTTGTTTTCTAGGTTAGGGCGATTGTCTACTGTTGTGAGAATGTTTTAGTGAAATTGTTCCGACATATTGCACGAATAATTGAGTATATTACATTGCAATTAAATACAATAATACAATTGTGTTAATTTGAAAATATAGGTTAAATATGGCTGTAAGATACTATAGGACATTCTAAATACGAGAAAACTAACCTACCGTAGTTCGGCTTGCAAGTAAGCGTCCTGCGTGTAATATTTAGTGCATGTAGGGGTTAAAACACCAGAGGGGAATTGTTCCACCACTGAGGACGAACTTGACTAACTTCCGCATTCAAGCGATTAACTTCTGCAATAGTGTCTATTTGAATAAAATAATTGTAATGTACTCTACATGTTTATTTAGTTGATATTTATTTTTTACGTTATTAGTAATTATGTTATTTTTATTTTTAATTTTTATTTGAATATTAAATAATGATTTAATGTTATCGTTCTAAGCTTGATTCGTTAGTTTTGCTCAAACCATCTTCTGCTAATGACTTAGTGGGCGGGGCTTGCTACTGCACCACCTGCTCGTGGCCTTTCGTCATCCTTATTGCCATGACAACTTTTAAATCGAATTGTCCAATTTGGGAAAAGTATTTCTTTGTCTCACTTCCACCACTAAGTACTAAGTACATCTCTCTCGCGCCAGTGTATTTAGTAAGACCCTTTATAAGCGGCCTAGATCTAACAACTTGTTCATGTTCATAGATATATAACAAGAAAAGAATAATTTGTTGAAAAATATTTCTAAATTAGTAAATATAAATTCATTAATTATAGAATTACTCTTCAAAATTTTAAATAAAATATACGTGCTGAAACAAATTCTTGAAACTAATATAAAGCGTTCCAAATACCTATCAATCAACAAAAAGTATACATGTAATAAATATAAAATCTTTAAATAAAGAACAATTAAAATAATGAGTTGTGGAAAGAAATATGTACTTCACTAATTAACTGCAAAGTGGATTTTGAAACAATTATAGGTATTATGTACATATGTAGTAAGGTAATGATGAAATAGTGTCAACTATTTAGTAATTTTAGGTAAATTAAAAAAGGGAAACTACGCAAATACATTTAATAAATGTTTTGTTGGTTTTGATAAATATATATTCGCTATGTACTACTGTGTTATTAGACAGTTACCGAACTAATTTCCTAATATTAAGGCGGTGAAATTAAACGATCAGAGGCCATCAGCAGAGGGCATCAGTGTTTTTATACTCGGTTTCAGAAGAAGAAGTTGAAAGTATAGATAAGCCATTCAAAATAATAAGTTTCTTGGAATAGATAGCTGCTTTTTAACTCTAGTTCTGCTTTACATGACTCCCATGCTGGAACATAAAGTTAATGCTCGGCGGGAGAAATGTGTAATATCACAGACCATACATAATATCTATATACTTACTTGATCTCTGGCAACACCCCAAAACGATGATGGTTCATTCGAGTTCAGGAGATGAAAGCTTTCATTACAACATATTTCCACACTTTCATAAAGATTATTTCAGTCATAAAATCCTAATTCTTCAGTTTCAAAGTCAAAAGCCAATTGAGTGTGTTTTATACGCTTGCACGAATACCAAGTGTTGTAAAAGCTTGCTCTTCTTTATTTGGAGGAAGGTAATAAACATTTTAAAATTAAATATTGATATATTCCACTATCTCTGATAGACACTTCAAACATTCAACTTTATTTAATGTTGTAAAGGTTACTTAACTTTGTTGCTCCCAAAAGTTGACCGAAAAATAAAACCTTAAGTGAACATTGAAAATTAAATGTTGTACAACCATCTTATTCGGTCATCAAATAGAAGAAAAATATTTAAATTTGAGAAAAAGCAATTTTTCTAATAGGGGTTTACCATACCCAAATCTAGTCTGTATTTAATAAATTGTACGACTCTCTCTTTCCTGTTTCTTAGCTTCATATAAAATACAAGAGTATAGGCCTACATAATTAATAAGCACCTTCGAAACATAAAATATCGAAAAATAAATACGAATGATCTGAAAATTTAACAAAGTATACATTCAAAAATACAAAAATTAAACTATTTGATATTACATTATATGATAAATTACCACATCACACCACGAATCTAGATATTAAACAATAAAAAAACTAATATAAATTTTATTAGAAGAATATTTTGATCTTTTTCATTAATTCACTACCACTTTATAAATAATATTATATTGCTTTAAACACTGTTTCCAATCATTGTTACGCCCCCTGTGGCATTCCTTATCTGCTATAAATCTAACATCGCTGGCCTTATATTATCGCTTTCGGAGAACTTACACACGGAGAGCGCATTCGGCGGTAAGTCAATCATTGGATTTGTCAGTTTGTGATCAGGTCAGGCTACTCTAACCTAACCTAACCATCGTTGCGATAAAAAAGTAGTGGTAGTGAAATAACGGAAATATTGGTGGTAGTGAATTAACTGAAAAGGTCCGAATATTTATATAATAATTAAAACGGTTTTAGATACTTTTCAAATATGTAAATAGATCTATTTCTTTATAATATTGTAATTTTTTACTCGTACAATAAATAGTATTATTATTTTATTGTTGTTATTGTTCTTGTTGGTGTTCTTAATTAAACTGTTAACCAAAAGGCACAAGATACAAATAGTCGTGCATTAAAACTTTATAATATGAAATTCAGTCATAAAAGAAAAGACATGAAAACGGAGTTTTGTTAGCTTTAAACACAGGGTGTGTTTGGGTCCATTATTTGAGTTGAATGTATCGCTAAATATGATGTACTTATCTTTTGGAGATGTAACTTTGTATTGATGTCACATGGTTATGTGAGTGATTCTAAACATTGTATAAGTGGAACATAGTAATAGCAAAATTACTTATTAAGAATACCTTATTTGTAATAGAATATATTATATGTAACATGTTGTAATACGGTATACAATAGTAATAAGAAAAAAGGGCGGCCTTCAATACAAAAATTATGGTTCGAGAGTTATTTCATTTTACAATGTCGTCAATCAGTAACTAACAGCTTATCAACAATAACTGTACCTATTGGTAAGATTAAATAAATGCCACACATCCAACGTTGACGCTCTGTGACACCTGCGCAATTATTATAATTGTTTTTAGCGCAAGGTCATCTATCCTGGGAACACGAGCTGTAAATTAACAATTCCATAAACATTCGTCAATGTAACAGCTGCTATTAAAGTGCTGTAGTTCATAAAATACGACCCAGCGACAGACTGAACCGCGCTGTTTATTGTGGACAAAGCTTGGCAGTTAAAAGCCGTGGTATTAAATAATTATATTTATACATGAAATGTTTAAACTAATTCGTTTAACTGATTAAAGAGATTATAATTTGTTTTAATTTATTTTATTTTTATGCATACCACAGAGAAAAAAACAGGCACTCACTTACATAACACTACACTAATGTTCTATTGTTGAATAACCCCAATATACATGTATATTTTGTAACAATTAAAAATTACATTTTTCTATATATTTTTTTTACATTCAGCATTCATTTTATAGTTTCCATACTTTAAACTTGTCTATGACCTTTTCTACGATGAACAAATATATATTAATTCAATTCATACAGTTTTGTGGTTATATATTATACAGTACAAGTAAACATCACACAACACAAATTTATTACAATATAAGCACAAAATGCACAAATATATTACATTACAAGTACAAAATGCACAAATATTATGGTGATCGATTTCGATAGAATATTCGATGGTGACTGATTCTTTTGTGAATTCCTCTGGTCTGAGGAAGGTGAGCGTGGTTCACCGAAATCGATCACAGTAATATTTGTGCATTTTGTACTTGTATTGTTATATATTTGTGCAATTTGTGCTCGTATACTGTAATAAATTTGTGTTGTGTGACGTTTACTTGTACTGTATATGTAACAACACGAATTATGGTAATTAAAAAGCTAATATATATTGTATATTATATATATATATATATTATTATATTATAATATATTATATATAGCTATTATATATATATATATATATATATATATATATATCAATATCACTGTATGTTTATAGGGGGGCGGGTGGGTCAATACCACTGTACATGTATGGGAGGGCGGGTGGGTCAATGTCACTGTACGTGTATGGGAGGGCGGGTGGGTCAATATCACTGTACGTGTATGGGAGGGCAAGTGGGTCAATGTCACTGTACGTTTATAGGGGGGCGGGTGGGTCAATACCACTGTACATGTATGGGAGGGCGGGTGGGTCAATGTCACTGTACGTTTATAGGGGGGCGGGTGGGTCAATACCACTGTACATGTATGGGAGGGCGGGTGGGTCAATATCACTGTACGTTTATAGGGGGGTGGGTGGGTCAATACCACTGTATATGTATGGGAGGGCGGGTGGGTCAATGTCACTGTACGTTTATAGGGGGGCGGGTGGGTCAATACCACTGTACATGTATGGGAGGGCGGGTGGGTCAATGTCACTGTACGTTTATAGGGGTGTGGGTGGGTCAGTACCACTGTACGTTTATAGGGGGCGGGTGGGTCAATATCACTGTACGTTTATAGGGGAGCGGGTGGGTCAATACCACTGTACATGTATGGGAGGGTGGGTGGGTCAATACCACTGTACATGTATGGGAGGGCGGGCGGGTCAATATCACTGTACGTTTATAGGGGGGCGGGTGGGTCAATACCACTGTACGTTTATAGGGGGGCGGGTGGGTCAATACCACTGTACGTTTATAGGGGGGCGGGTGGGTCAATACCACTGTACATGTATGGGAGGGCGGGTGAGTCAATACCACTGTACGTTTATAGGGGGGCGGGTGGGTCAATACCACTGTACATGTATGGGAGGGCGGGTGAGTCAATATCACTGTACGTTTATAGGGGGGGCGGGTGGGTCAATACCACTGTACATGTATGGGAGGGTGGGTGAGTCAATATCACTGTACGTTTATAGGGGGGCGGGTGGGTCAATACCACTGTACATGTATGGGAGGGCGGGTGGGTCAATGTCACTGTACGTTTATAGGAGGGCGGGTGGGTCAATACCACTGTACATGTATGGGAGGGCGGGTGGATCAATGTCACTGTACGTTTATAGGGGGACGGGTGGGTCAATACCACTGTACATGTATGGGAGGGTCGGTGGGTCAATACCATTGTACGTGTATGGGAGGGCGGGTGGGTCAATATCACTGTACGTTTATAGGGGGGTGGGTGGGTCAATACCACTGTACATGTATGGGAGGGTGGGTGGGTCAATACCATTGTACGTGTATGGGAGGGCGGGTGAGTCAATACTGTTGCTTAACTCATTGTATGAAATTAGCAATGTTTATTGTCAGATGTTGTGTAGGGAAGAGAACAGAGTGTTAGATATATATATAACGTGAAGACCAACATTTATTATGAACTAAGTTCTGTCACAGAGATAAATAAATACAGAGGTCACACTCCATAGTCCCTTCCTCATTCCCCCAAACACTCAATGATAGATGTAGTAATCATTACCTGATATTTATAAAGATTAGTTGTTTAATCTTGTAGTTGTATACATAAGTTGTAATCTCTGCCACTGGGGCGTTCACTACGGCCATAAAAATGCGACCTCTGTATATTTTTCTCTTTGTTGTTGTGAAAAGTGTTTGAACATTAAGTTAGTAAATATTTGATATTTATTTTAGATTGTGTGTCTAAATTTTTCATAACTTTAGATTAATTGACATATGGCCTTAATTTTTACGTTTTGCTCAATTTACTTTATCCAAATTTATTACATAAGTTTCAAAGAGGCATAGGTATGCTAGCTCTATATTCACTCCACTCGTGTAATCTCAGCCTTTGGCACAGAGATAAATAAACAGAGGTCGCTTTCTTATAGCCGCAGTGTTCGCTTCAGTGTCAGTTATAAATATTATACAACTAATATATACCTTGATACATCTGTAGTAATAATTACCATATTTGTCCTTGAGAATTTGGGGGGGGGATTAAGGTGCTGACCCTGCATCCCCCTGGCAAATTGGAGAAATAACTGTAAGTTCAATACTCGACACTGTAAGTTCGATCCAGAACTTCATTTCTACATCTTCTCAATTCTCTCCTGCTATCGAAATGACTTCAAACGGAGTTCGAGTCTTCGGCATGGGGATGTAAGTTCAATCCAGAACTTCATTGAAACCACCGTGTCCCGGTTTGCCAAAACTGTAGATTGGCAATGAGGTGATTTGTTGAGTCATGACAGTTCATCGATTGCCAGAGTTCACGGACACTTTCAAAGCGCCCAACACGCTTCAAGACACATTACCCTGGCTGTCCAATATGAGACCCTCCAAGTTGGATCGGCCCGGGTGAATGTGAGAAGAAAGTGTGGTGCGTGGGGTAGTTCGGGAGTGAAAGTGGTGCGTCGATTGGTGAAGAATAGCAATGTAAGTAAGGGAAAGAGCTCTTTCGTATTAAGTATAAAAATGAACTTTAAGCTTGACAAGTCCTAAATACTTTTCAACATTTCTAAAAATATAATTTCTATATAACAATATATAATTTAATTAAATTAATCATTATGTCAAGCTTGTCTCACTGTAAACCTAAATTTGCACTTCATCGTTTGATGATTTGGAAAATTTGTGTCTGCTGATTGATTTGAAATTGATTATAATTTAAAATAACTTTATTTATTCAATTTATATTTTAAAACAATATTCAGCACACTAATAGTATGATTTGTGGCATTTAAACAACACTTAATTGTTAAAAAAATAATATGCAATTTGCTGATCATACTAATAGCCAAAATATGACATATCAGAGATGAGGCAGGTGATGTTTATATTCTAGGTAAATGTCATTGGTGGAATTAATTTTGGAAATAAAAACTTACATATCTTACGAGTATATATGTGATGCGATACGTGAAATATGGCGTATTGACAAATCTGCCTCAAGGTATGCACTGCTATGACAGACTGGCACAAGGATAATACAAGGATATAGTTGTACTGCTCGAAGGTGACGTCGATCGATCTACGGAACTGCCGCAGGATATGGACTGCCATGCCGCACTGGCACCGGGGTGATGTCAGGGGACAGTTGTACTCATTAGAGGTCGCATTGTTCGATCGACGGAACTACCGAAGGGCATGGACTGTCGTGCCGCACTGGCACCGGAGTGATGTCAGGGGACAGTTGTACTGTTTAGAGGTCGCGTTGATCGATCTATGGAAATGCCGTAGGGCATGGACTGTCGTGCCGCACTGGCAGCGGGGTGATGTCAGGGGACAGTTGTACTGTTTAGAGGTCGCGTTGTTCGATCGACGGAACTGCCGAAGGACATGGACTGCCATGCCGCACTGGCACCGGGGTGATGTCAGGGGACAGTTGTACTGTTTAGAGGTCGCGTTGATCGATCTATGGAACTGCCGCAGGGCATGGACTGTCGTGCCGCACTGGCACCGGAGTGATGTATTCTCACGAGCCACCAGATTGCAGCCACCATCGATTTATTTTCCTCGCTTTATATATTTTCAATTTAATTATCTTTTAAATTTGTCTACTGGCATTGATACTTTCAATATTTGTCTTGCTATTGAGTCCAATAATAAATTACCAATTCTTTTATTAGGTTATGTTGGGTTGTAGTAAATGTCTGCATGTTACGGAGGGGAGAGAATTGAGTTGTCAGGCTTGTCAAGTAGCTGAAAATTAGTCCAATTCTACGTGGGTCAGATTCCACGTAAGGATTTAGTTCTCTTGATGTACCTGGCTATTGGGCTATGAATACATCCCTTTAATAATGTTTATTTGCCATTAAATACGTGCAGTGTTGTGTCAGCATCTCGTATCTGAGAGTAATATGAGAACTAGCATTTTTCTGTAGATCGTTACTCACTATATCAATCTATTTTTTTCTATTTTAAATTCAAATGTTCGGTTAAGTAGTCAGTAACTAGGTATTGTGTAGGGAAGAGTAAAGGAGGCATCAGTTGCCATAAGTATAAAAATGACTAGTCCGCCGATTTGTAATTTTCCTAGGTGAGTTTAATAAGACAAGGCGTCTAGAGCCTACTAAGACAGAGTTTTTTCCCAACTGTTTTGGTTTATTAAAAATAAATTAAACTATAACAATAGTTTCGAAACATGTAGAAAAATCTGTCTCAGGTAGAAAAAAAGAATGTATAGGGGTAGTCGCCATATTGGATTTATAAGCTTACGATGTTACAAATTGCACCCTTGTTTTTACACTGGCTGGGACCCTCAAATCTGACTTTTGGGATTTTCAAAGATTTTAAAAACTAATTAATTATGGCAGAGCAATATGTTAGTTTACATAAAAGTAGTTTAGGTGTCCATATGATCTTGATTGTAAATACCAAAGCTTTTCGTTAATTTAATAACACTATTTTTTCCGTTAGTTCACTACCGCTTAATAAATATTCTATTGCTCTAAAAACTGTTTCCCAATCATTTTACGTCCACTGTGGTACTCCTTATCCGCTAGGAATCTGATATCGCTGGCCTTATCTTATCGCTTTCCAAGAACTTACACACGGAGAGCGCATTCGGTCGTAAGTCAATCATTGAATTTACGAGTACCGTATGTGATCAACTTCAATAGCCACCTAACCTAACTTAACCTAACCTAAACTAACCTTAATGTAATTGCGATAAAAAAGTAGTGTTACTTAAGTAACGGAAAAATAGTGGTAGTGAATTAACGGTCCCCTAAATCTTTTGAAAACTTCTACAGTTTTTATATAAACATTGAAAATATGTTTCACCATCCCCATTACAATCGTTTAGCTACGATATGGGTCCATTATCCCTGTTCCAATTGTGAAGTCTGGCCCCAGACAATGTCAAGAGAGTCTTTCATAACCTCTCTATTCAGCCTATCATTCAATTAATGCACAACTGTCCTTCACTACCAGACGTAAATTGGTAATGCCTTCAGCTCGTCTTTCAGCGACCTTCCAGATTTGATATAGTTTCCTCTTTTCCTACCTGCATTTTTCTTTTTAGTTTTGTTAGTTTTTTTATGTTTAAATGACATTAGGATTTATAGAAATCTGCAACTTCTGTTTAGTTTATTTTTCATTGTACAGGTTAAGATTTCCATATTTTGAATTACAATATCGTAAATCCCCGTGACTTATCTTTACAGTTTTTACCTCGATGTCATATGCTTTTTAATCTTTAAAATTACAATAATGTAAAATACATTAGATTTATTTGTTACTTCTATATTTCAGTTTACAATTCATAGATATATAAATTTAATAAAATTAATATGAGTTCAACGTAAGAAAAACGGGAAAACGTATTGCGTCCCAGGTTCACAACTTAAAATAGTTTTAAAAAATAAGATATTTTATTGCGGAACTACCATTGTTGTAAGCAGAACTTTGTAGAACAAACAAAAGCAATGCTGAACAAACTTGCAGGGACGTAATAAATCTCAACCGTATTTGTAGGATATATTTGCAAAATATTTCTTAAGCAGTTATTCGTTATTTTTGTATTAACAGGTGAACCTACCGTCGTAAATCAATACTTTGCCCATCGAAGGTGGATGCGATGACGACTCAGAAGGACACAGAAAAAACAAGATACGTCCAAAATATAGTTTATTAGGAAAACAGAAAATATGTATATAGCCTATTTAAAAAATTCAACGAAAAAGCTATAACAAAAGAATTAATTAAATATAAGAAAAATAACTCGTTTCCCGTTTAAGGGTTATAAATAATTTTAGGCCTCTCAAAAACAATGATCAATCTTTATAGAAAATATATAAACTATAAAAAATATAGCAACAATAATCATATGACAAATAAAAATAACAAACACTAAAATCAATATTGATAGTGAAAAAAAAAAACACACATAGCAATGAAATAAATATATGAATAACAAATTAAATTAATACACATAGGTAACAACAAAGAAGGAGCATTAATGGCCGGGCCCTCGGGAACGCAAATAAATAATTTTGAGGTTAGGCCAATTTGGAAAAGATAAAAAAATTTAAAAAAGGGTTGAGGTAATAATTTCACCGAAAACCTGCCAGCCAGGTAGGGCGGCTCCTAATTGGGAGAATAGAAATTATTTTAACCCTCCCGAGAACTCCATTAACAAAAACTAAAAAAATATATAAAATAAACAATTTAAAATATAATCTTTACAAACGCCTCTCAAACGATTACCTCTCCCTTTGCTGAATGTCCCAAAGTCCCCCAAAACAAGTACCTAACCTCTCCCCTCACACTTAACAGTACATAGTCAGTCCCCAAAAAAAAAAAAAAAAAATTTCTAATTTTTATAAATAAAACACATAAGTTGGCCGAGAGGGGTGAAATAAGTAAATGTAGGATTTAACCTGCATGCATGAGTCTCTCTGGCTTGAGAAATAGTCATCAGTGCAACGAGGAAGGGAGGAAAAGGTGGATGCTCCCTCTGCGCCGCAAAGAAGGCTAAAAGGACGGCCCAGTCCGTAGGTCCTCCACTACGTCTCCAGGCAACATCAAGGTGGAAGGAAATGCAGGTGACGATCCATCTTCCCTCCCGGACCCTGGAGCCAAAAGCCAAAATACTTAGCCAACCATTCCGACGATGACGAACGGCAGCAGTCCAATGACCGCGAACAAGACAGAACGAACACGAACAGAAAACAAGAAAAACGAAATGAAACACAGACAAACAAACGAAAAGCCACATAGAGGAAGGCGGCTATTCAGGACGACTCTATTCTGTGCTACGGCACAATACGTTAATATTCTTAAGCTTTTGAGGAGCCTGCAGGTTGTTAATAAAATCATGTTTTGTTCATATACCTCACCTCAAGAGCACTTTAGTAACAGAGGCGCATAATTTCCACAAAATAGGTTAATTTCCAAAATTCCTGAATCAATTGTGAATAGAGAATGATTTTGAATATCACTGGCGGTTTCCCTCTTGTTGAACGATGTAGCACGGTTTCTCCCATTGCTATATACTTAATGGTGTGGGATATCTTTAAAATATCACTGCATAGAGTAAATGATATTATAAAAATGAGGATTCAAGTAGAAATTGGCATCAACTACCTTTGCGCTGAATTTGCTTTAGATTTTTTACATATAGTACTGGTAAAAAGTACATTTTTGAATTCTTATATACATTGCACAGTTGTGTAATATTATACTAGATTCATGTACGTAGTACTGTTAAATATTCTGTATTACGTCAATTATACTAAAACTTAAGTCTTCTTCAAATGTCACTATATTGAGTAGTATTCCCCATAAGGCCAACTTTAAATTTAAATAAATATTGCCGCTTTATTTATGAACGTGACATTTTAAACTTGACCTTTTTTGAAAGAGAACAACATTTACCAGAGCCCCCATGGATCATGTTTTGTATTATACCTTAGCTTATACTTTATATATCATTATCTAATTACATATATTTTGTTAAATAAATCAAAAACAGCGATATAAAAATTATGTAAGGGGCTTTAGTCAGACTTTCCCTAAAATCATGTTAAAATTAGAGATATAAGTTACAAAATTTAGGTGTGAAACATTTCCTAATGAAAAAATTATCTACTGCAAAGTTCCTGCTTCAGTTTCTGTTAACTGGCGCTGCCTGGTGATCAAACAGGGAAAAGGGAGTCAAGTGCCACTCTGTTAAAATCATTCAATAGTTTGAATACGGACGGACAGACGACAACCGGTCATGTTATAGTCGACGGACTTGCAAGAAGTTCCAAAGTCAACACTAAGTAGAAGGCCAAAGGCTATAGTGTGACGAAATCATTCGCTTGAGAAGTGGCCCAGTGGACTGTGGAAGGCAAGAACAAATGTTCGAGTCCTCACTGAGCCAACGGTGAGTACTTCACTCGTTGAATAAAGTTCACGCACAGGCCTGCAGGCCCATGTGAACTGGCGAGCGAACTTTTATAAAGAAAGTAAATCTGGTTTTGATATTCTGCCTCTGAATCCAGATCGACAATCGAACTTTTGAATTACGTCACCGAACTGACAACGCACCAACATCCATTTGTCTAGTAATAAGTTAATATTGTACAACGGTACTGCATACGTAACCACAGTGTTAGCACGTGTAATACAGAGGTGGGAAAGATTATTAGACTAGATGACATTTTTAGCATATTTTAATACATTCTTACAATTCGTACAATTTCTGAGGTAATAGTGACCAAACTTGTGTGTTTAGTACTGGGTATGCATACCCCTAGTCTTGATTAACACTTTCAGTATAATTTGCATACTAGAAATTAGATTTAAAAAGTTATTTTGAATTTGATCATTGTGATGCCATATTCTAATAAGATTTTCAATGAGCTGGACTTTTGTTGTTATTTTATCTTTTCCCATTTCCCTCTTCACTAATTCCCAAAATTTTTCTATAGGGTTCATGTCAGGGCAGTTTCCAGGCCAAGGCAGAACACTTAGTTCCTGTTCTTGGAAAAACTTCTTAATTATTTTTCCAGTATGACAAGGAGCTCCATCTTGCATACAGATGAGTTTGGAAACCACGCTCGTGCTTGAGGTAATAATTCCGTTTTTAAAACATGAAGATACTTGTTAGATTTCATGGTTCCCTCAACAACATAAAGTCTTCCAGGCCCTTTGGTGCTTTGTAAGATATTATACTCCAAACCATTATTTGTGTAGGGAGTTTGACAGTCTGTGTTATACAATCAGCATGAAACCCTTCAAAAGTCCTTCACTGTTCAGTGTTTTTCTGACAGTCCTCGTCGAAACCGAGATCGTGTACTCTTTAAAATCATCAGTAAGCTGCTTTTTTAGTTTTCCTTCTGTCAGTGAGAGCAATGTTTTGAAGTCTTCTTTTCATTCTGTCGTTTATTTTTTTCGTCCTTCCATATTTTCCAACTTGATTTGGCATAAAATCTTCTTCGTTTTGTAGGCTCTTTTTTATTCTGCTGACAGATTTTTTAGATATATTGATTCTAGCTACTACTTCACTCTGGGAATATGTATTTTCTTCTAAAAGAATCTTCACCTGGGCAGTTTTTCTTGGTGTTATATCAGTTTTCCGCCTCTTAACCTCAAAACTTTAAAAAAATACTTTATCGAGTTTTATATGGTAAATAAATCTAATTAAAAACACTTAAAACAACTAAAGTATATGAAAAAAACAATAAACACATTTAAACTGTTAATCAGCTTGTAATATTAGGCTAATGGTAATGAAAAACAAGAAGTATTAATTTAAAATATAAATGTAAACAAAATATAGAAGTAAACAGCTGTAGACCTTTTTGCTATTTGGCCATGTTTGATTTTTTCATTCACAACTGCCAAGTTCAAAATAGTTATATGTGTATAATATTACAGTTTGTGATGGTATAGCAATGTTTAAAATGAATTAGTTGCAAATTTTCAGTAAAATCCACTTTAGTCTAATAATTTGTCCTCCCTCTGTATGGTCATTATTATTGTTGATTAGTAAGACGCCGATCGTATAGATACGGACGAATATGAGGAGCCAATGAGTGTGATGGCTGTATGTATTACTCATTATTACTAACTAAGGTTGATTGTTCCTCAGAAAATGTTATTCATTATATTCATTTATATTCATTATTAATCATTAATTAGCTATTCATTAAGTTATATTCATTATTATTCATTTCCTAAGCCACCGATCGTAGGGCAAACATGAGGGGTGAATGAGTGTGACGAATGAAGATGAACGAGTGAAGTTATTGTTACTAACTGAGTTCGCTTAGCTCAGAAAGCACTATTTATTAATAGCCCAATAGTGAGGGCAACTATGGAACCTACAGATTTACTTGGCATCCGAACCGCGTAGTGTTGGCCTGATTTTAAGCTAACTGACAAGTCTGACATTTAGTTCTCCCCCTACACAACATCTGAACCTTTACTACCATCTAACATGGACACCCCAGACTGCTCTAGTAGTGTCCACGTCGATGGCAACCATTGAGTGGACGCCGTGTCGGTAGTAAGATGACCGAGCATGGAACCTATCGCCTACAATCTCCTAAACACTTTGTCCCAATAGCCCAATAGCTAGCAAAACTAAAAGACCTATAGATTTACGTGAGATTCGATCCACGTAGTAGTGATCTGATATTCAACTAACTGACAAGTCTGACATTCAGTTCTCTTCACTATAAAACATACAGTAAAACCTCACTAGTTCGAAGTTCAAGGGAAGACAATTTATTTCGAACTATACAATATCAATCTTGACTACCACTCAACATAGACTCTCCATTGGTCTATGGTAGTGTCCATGTTGATAGCAACATTAAGCGGATATCATTTTGATAGTAAGAGGACTTAGCATAGAACTTATTACCTACAATCTCCTCAATGGCTTGTCCCCAATGAGCTGGATTGCATCTCTGCGTCACTAGTACCGATTAGATATAATGAAACAATTCCTAAATGCCATATAGGTTTCACACTAGACGCCAACGTAATGTGTTATTGTCAACTAAAGTGTTACATTCAAAATATCAGTGCAACATAGACCTTATATAACAGTCCACAGTGTGCTGTAATTGAATCACTGTTAAAGGGTGACAGTAAGCGTGCTCTGAAAAGCAGGCCCACGTTCTTGCCGAGAGCGAGCACTTGTTTAAACTGTCTAAAGAAGAGCCTTCGAGTCGAGGGGAATGCTTGAGTCAAAGGGTGCCTTCCGGTGGTGGTGTGTTGGTGCTTTGAAGCTCAGCCCCCCACCCCTCCATCACTCTCACTACCCTCCCTAAAACAACTATAATTACTAGGTGAACAACGGGGGCTGTGTAATTTTCTTGTTAATTTTTGCCGTTTTAAAGCAATGCATCCCTACTCAAAGCGTTCACACCTTAGTTAACAGTTTGTAGAGGTCTGTTACTTTATGTTTCACAAGGTACTTTCATAGTACAAGCCGGTATGCTTTAATATACTTGTAATTTAGTGTAGGCCTAATGTAGATTTTAATAAAAAATTTTTCATAGGAGAAGTTTTTTTACGCAACATACGCTATAATATTTTAGCATTAACAATAGTTACGTTTGGTAAACTTAATAAAAAAAAAAAAAAAAACAAAAAAAAAAACGGACAACATTTAAGTGTGCATAATAATAGCAATAAACCTAATATGTAGCATTAACTAAAAATTGTAAGCATAATATAGCATTTAAGTGTGCACAATAATCTCATAAACATATAATAAAGTGTGTTTAGGAAAACTAATTTCCATTAATGCACTACCACTACTTTGGTTAGGATATGTTAGGTTTGTTTAGATTAGGTTAGGTTTGGTTATGTTATGTTAGGCTTCCTTAGGTTATGTTGGGTTTAGTTATGATATGTTATGTTTAGTTAACCTAAGTAAACCGGCTAAGGCGAGCCGGTGGCCGAGTGGTTTAAGGCGTCAGGACTTTGAGCTTGGGTTAGAGATAGCGCTGGTTCGAATCCGGCCTAGACCGAAAGATTTATCAGTAATATTCACCTTCTACTGTACTGGTTCGCCCCTTACTCTGTCTGATAAGTTCCTCGCACAGATCAATAGTCTATGAGGAATGGGCAGAGTAAGGTTAAGAAGGAGGTTGGCCTCTCCTTAAAAAAAAAAAAAAAAAAAAAAAAAAAAAAGTCATGGTTATGGTAGTGAATTAACGAAAAAGATAAGGCTAATATCATAAGAGCAATAAGGTTTTGTTCGTAATTCGTAATACATTACACATTTTTCATTTCATACATTTTCTTAACGTGGCTCAACGTCAATATACTAAAAATGTAGGCGAAGATTTGTTTTTAGGACAGATAGTAGCGCCACTATTCTGCAGTATAGTATTGTACAGTACTACCAACTGAAGGATGAACCTAGATCCACTCTTACTACAAATGTTTGGTATATTTTTAATTAGTTTTTTAATCTTTTTCTGGCTAATAAGTCTTTCGTATATTTTCATTTCTTTGATTGGCTTTGACAGTAATGTATTTCAATATATTTGAAACTTGAGATTTAATTTAACATTACGTTTACAATCCAAGTAAATTCCCGAGCACAAAGATAAAAAATAAACCTCCTCAACTATCAGATTTTTATTTTACGTAATATTTTTATGTTAGTCTCCACTTCGTATATAATACATAATTTACTAATTTATTTTAAATAGATAAACTACTGTCACCTGACTACTTATTACTGTTCCAAAACGGCTGTTCTTTAATTCATTAATATTTAATAATAGTGTACGTCATAATAGATAACTGATATTTCGATTTATTATATTCAGTAAACCACCTTTATGACTTATTCCAGGAAACTTAATTATGCTACATCGGCTTCATATCACATTTCATACAACTGAAGTCTCATAAATGATCTATCATCTCTGAATATTCCTTCTATCATCAGTGGGGAACTATTATATGTAAACTTGATTATAAATGAGTGTTAACAATGTTTGATTATTGGAGGTTATCACATATTTGATAAAGTACGCATTTGTTCCTAATGTGCTTTTTTATGATTTTGGAAAAATCTTTACTTCTCTATTATATAGACTTTTATCACTCTTCTACACAGCAAGTTGTACCTAAATATTTGCAGTGGTAGAGAGGTTTTTTTAAGGAATATAGTTTTGGTCTTCACTGAGTAAAATCAGATTATTTAAACCTTATTTTCTCTTTACTTACTAATACAAACAAATATATTTTGACAGATTTATCTGTGAGAAAAATAAATTAATTAGACATGCATATTTTAATAGCGACGTAGGCTTACTCACTCATCACGACATCTCCGGAACAACTGAACAGATTTTGACATTTGGAGTAGGCTTTCCCGATATTTGTGTAAAAATTGTAATAACAAGTCCAGTAAATTTCGTATCTTTTCCGTTATTCACTACCAAAACTTTTCTTGTTTTCTTTAATTGACTAGCACTTGATAAATATTGTATTGCTCTAAAAACTGTTCCCCCATCATTTTTACGTCCACTGTGGTATTCCTTATCCGCTAGGAATCCAATATCGCTGGCCTTATCTTAACGCTTTCCAAGAACTTACACACGGAGAGCGCATTCGGCGGTAATTCAATCATTGGATTTACCAGTTTATGATCAACTTTAGTAACCATCTAACCTGACTAAACCTTACCGTAATTGCGACAAAAAAGTAGTGTTGGTGAGGTATAGGAAAAAGTAGTGGTAGTAAATTAACGGAAAAGGTTTTAAATTTCACTTGGGTTTGATTTATTGCAAAGCATATTTTGAGTGAAGCAAATGCTTTTGGCTGGTATAATATACATTTTAACTTTTTGCAAAATTTACGATTAACTTAATAATATGGTACTTACTTGATTAATACAAAGCTGTATACTATTTTATTACTACACTTTATTCTCTATAAATAATTAGTACACGTACTGGTAACATGGAAGTTAATTTTATTTGTGTATTTATCATAGCTGGTTATTTAGTATTAAGTCAATCTATACTAATAAGATGCAGATTCAAAACAACCAAAACAGCAAGTTTTGGTAGTTCTGAATCTGCATTTAGATCACAGAATATTAGAATGAAATACTATTGGCTGTATAGTCACCAACATCGGCTGTACCCTTATTTGTCGTTTGAAGTGAAATTCCATTCGGTTATCTATCAACAACATTGCATATTTAGTAGTTAGCACAGAAAAAGAAATAGAGGTAATTTTCTTAGGGCCGTAGTGAACATCCACGTGACAGTTACAAATATCGTTGAGAATTTGGAGGATACATTTTTGGAGGGACTGATAAGGTGCTAGCCCTGACATCCTCACAGCAAACTGGAGAACGAACTATACGACACATTCAGCGCACTACTGGTTGCGCTCTCTGAGTCTTTCTTCTATGTGCCGTTAGTTATCAGATGAAAGCTTGTAGTGTGTTATTGTTATCGAGTGCCCGGTGATTTCGTTTACTGTTAGTACTCTTTAAGTCTCTATAAATGATTAGGTAGGTACTTTTTAAAGCACCTCATTTTCCAATAATATTTGTTAGTTTCATAACTATTATTTGACATTGCAAAAACAATTTGTTTGATAAGTCAAAAAAATAAATCATTTAAAATCAGAATTAGTTCTAACATTATTATTTTCTGGGAGTATTTAATTACTATTATTAAGTGTTAGAGATGACTTTACAGTCCTAACTTCACGCCTTTAATAGACGCATTTTTTTCATTTCATTTTATTGCATTTTTTATTTTACAAATCCGAAGTCTATAAATGAAAGTATAAATCCGAAGTCTATAAATGCCAATTTGAAGTGTCATTTAAAGATGCGAATATTATGACATCCCAATTAACACTTTTTGATATGTTTATATTCAAGTAGAGTATTTCGTTTAAGGAAGTAACATTTTCAAGAGAAAACTTGTGTTCTTAAGAAAAATTGTTGTGCTTCTTATTAAAAAAATTATAATCTACTTTTTTGAAGGATTAAACAAAACATTACTTTTTATGTACAGTGTATGTCTATATCCATCAGATGGTTCTCCATAACATCTATTTCCCCAAGAATGACATGTAAAGCTACAAATACTCTCCACATATTTGAATAGGAACGTAGGCTACCTCCTGGGTTATCTAGAGACACAAGAATGTTTTCATGGCGGAGAATTCATGAGGATCTGATCGGTAATAAATTGTAGAGATAATCTTAATTTATTCAGCATATAATATAAATACAGAAACACATTTCTTGTACAGTTCGAGAGTACATAAATAAAAACACTCGCCAAATGGTTTCGGGATGGCAATTTTTGGCTTAGGTCCAATAGAGCAGACTGCGCTGCCTCACGTAGTTAGTTTTGTTGCCGCTAGAATGCGTAAGTGTAGGCTGCCTAGTTACAGAACTTGATAGAGCGGGTATATTAACCTGTCAGAAATAGTATTCATTGAATATTACGTAACTCTGCTCTGTATATAAATATCTTCATTAATAATCAATATATCTGACAGTTAATTGAAAATATTAGAGTAATATTTTATTTGAACAAATTGATAATTTATAAGTATAATAGTTCATCATTATAGCCATTTGATAAATTAAATACTATTTGTGTTAAATATGGCATATTATATAACTATCTTTTTATCCCATGATGACGAAAAAACATTATTTACAAAATTATCAATCCCTACAAAAATAAATAATAATAAACAGTAAGATTTACTGAAATATTAAATTTAGTAGCCCACATCATAAAGAAAACAGAAACGCATCCTTAATTACCATACCAAATAAAATAATTTGAATCCGCAGAATAGATTGATAAAGATTGCATAATTTTTAGTGACGATGGTGTATAGTGAATTAGTAAATATTAATACGGAAATTCAAAAAGTCTAAAGTGTTTTGATTTTCTTAAAAGTTGACAAATCGTTATATGATTTTTAATCACTGTAAAATAAGAACATCGCAAATTAAGATTAGTGGACTTAAAACTACAAGTAACTGTCATCTTAATAATTTTGAGAATGAGGATTGTTCTAATGGAAGCTTTTATTAAGCAACTTTAATGAATCTAATCTTGATTTTGGCTCTAAAGTACCTACTCATATTAAATGCTAATATTGTGAATAAGGTTCAGTCCTAAAATAAAAAAAGATACATTGATAGAGAGTGAGGACAACAAGACCAGTACGTAGAGTGGGTAGGAAGATCCTTTGGGATGTTTGTACTTTGAGTAAGTTGGTAGGAGGGTCAATTGGGATTTGTTTGCGTAAGGTAAGTGGTAGGAGTGTCTGGTGGGATGTTTTTACTTAGGATAAGTGGAAAGGAGAGTTCATTGGGATTTGAGTAAGAAGGATAAGTGGGTGGGAGGATACGACGGGATTGACGGCACTTATGGTAAGCGGGTATGAGGGTTTATCTTGATGTGTTTCCTTAGGACAAGTGGGTATGATTGTTCATCTGGATGTGTTTCCTTAGGATAAGTGGGTATGAGTGTTCCTTAGTATTTGTTTACTTAGGTTAAGTTGATGGGAGGGTTCATTGATATTTGTTGACTTAGGGTAAGTGGGTGGTATGGTTCATTGGGATTTATTTATTTAGGGTAAGTGGGTAGGAGGGTTCATTGGGATTTGTTAACTTGGGTAAGTGGATGGGAGAGTTCATTCGGAATTTGTTTACTTAGGGTTAGTGGGTGAGAGGATTCATTAGGATTTGTTTACTTAAGGTAAGTGGGTAGGAGAGTTCATTGGATTTGTTTATTCAGAGTAAGTGGTGGGTAGGGGGGTCCATTCGGATTTCTTGTCTTAGGTAAGTGGGTGTGGGAGTCCGATGGTATTTGTGTACTTGGAGTTAGTAGATAAGAGGAACTATATGCATTTGTGTTTTTAGGATAAGTGGGTAGGAGAATTCATTGCGATTTGTTTACTTAGTGCAAGTGGGTGGGAGGGTTTATTGGGATTTGAGTAAGAAGGGTACGTAGGCTGGAGGATCTCTATGTGGGTGGGAGGGTCCGATGGGATTTTTGTACAAAGAGTAAGGGTGTAGAAAGGTCTTTCGGGATTTGGTATTAAAAAAGAAACTCGGAGTGTCCTTTGCAATTTTTGTACTTATGGTAAATGAGTGGAACGGTGCATCGGGATTTGTGTTTTTAGGGTGAATTAATAGAAAAGTCCATTTTCATTGTTGTACGTACGAAAAGTGAAGAGTATGTCACTAATTAAGTCCGTAGAGTTGTTAGGTGGGCTCAACATGATTTACGTACGTGGAATATTTAGTATTACGTAGGATTCGTACGTATTAATCTGCACTAATTAGAGTCATAATTATACATTTTGAGAAAATAATGACACAATTTCTAGTAAATGGTTCAATAAAGTTGATACTTTTATGTCACAACTTCGTTAAATCGAGATTCGGTTTTGTGACATATGACGATAGAGATCTAGCATCCATCGACCCACAATATCAGACAGTTCAAATTTATGTGACTCAGTTCCTAGCTGCAACTTCTTGCTGACTCAGCATCACTATCGATCTCCCGAGCAACATCCCCAGTCCCATTCTTCTAGCCTCATTGCTCAGCCCCAAAACGGAACTCTCGGTTTCCGACCATAAAGCATGAGATATGCGGCTCACTGGCCTTCGTCAAGGGCGACTAACTGAGTGTCATGGCTTCTGTTTATTCACATGCTAAATGATCGGTAAGTTGCAGGTTCATCACACTTGAAGACTCAGCAGAGAATTGAGAGGAGGGCACCACTGATAACAAACAATTTTGGCTTAATATGATAAACTTCGTTGCATCAAGTTGTTTATGAATTTAAAATTCTAAAATGTAAGTCTTCCTTGAATTCATTAGAGTCAATACTACGTCCTTTGTTTGATCTCTCTAAATTTCACATATTACTAACGTGATTTTTACCAGGTTAAGTGTTAACGAATGTCCCTTAACCCGAACTTAACCTGGTAAAATGAGACCTGCATTTAATTTTTTAAGCTGTAAAACAGCTGAAATCAGATGTTTACCTAAACTTTATTGTTGTACTAATCAGCTGATTTTAGAATATCACGAATTATTCTATTACTATCAGCTGTAACATGTGTGTTGCACATTGTATATTTTTAATTCAATTTTTAAGAAACACTATGATTTGTGGTTTTTAATATAACTATTGGTTTATGAGTTATTTAGGATTTAAATTTTTAAATGGCCAACATTTTGCAGCTTATGATACAAGAAAACCAAAATGTTTTCTCAATACTGCAATTTATGTTATGAAGACACAGGACAAATTCCAGCTTAGTAAAATTTTGGTATATATAAATTTAAAAATAAAAAAATCGCGGAAGCAACGATAACCGAAGTATTTAGATTACTTTCATACGGTATTTGGGATTCTAAATGAACCGGAAATAATAACAAAGAGAGATTATCAGATAGTTCAGAGACACCCTCAATTTTGCAAAATTTTAATTATTTTATGAAAAAGAGTTATTTAATTTTTACATTTTCCAGCAACTAGTACGGTTTATGATTAGTTCACTACTGTAGACTGTAATAATATAAGCGTCACTGTTACTATTAGTGTGATCAATGGTTTTGGACCTGGGGTTTGACTTAGGACAGAAAAAAGTTTTAAAAAAATCATTTTTTATTAACTGTGAACCATTAGCACCATTGATAAAAGAGATTGTAAACTGAAGACGCTTGTCTTCTTCAGGCCTACCTTACGTGAGGCGTGCTGACGTGAAAAATGTATTGCTCAATGAAGTCTAGTAGCAATATGATGCCTTACAAATATATATAAATATATGGACTTCATATCAAACATACAAATCAGGTACAACCTTGCATTTAAAAGTATAGCTGTACAGTGGTGATGACCCACCAACCCACCCATGTACCTTTTTTTAAATTATGATTTCTATAAAACTGGTGTTCTTTTTTCATTCTCAAACTCAAAACTTACAATATTTCCAACATCTAAATATTTTATTTTTTAGTTTCTAAACAAAGCGTTATAATAAGATGCATTCCCCTTCAAAAAATCTTGAAATGAAAATGCATTTTAAAATGGCAGTGACCTAATCCCGAATTTACTATTTTACACAATTAAAGGGTGTGCAATATATCTCTCACAATTTACAATATTCACATAGACTCATTTACTCAGATATAATATAGGATTAAAGTAGAAGCAAGTTTGGGCCTGGAAGATAATAGCTTCAGTAATCTTTGTTGATGTAAACTGATCACTTTTGGACAAGGGATGACCAAAATAAATCCCCAATTAATCGCCAATCACCAGCACCAACTGAATAACACGGTCTTGTTTGCCCCTTGGAAACCATAATTAATAAAATTTTCATAAATAGAATTTTAAATTAAATGATTTACATAAATCACTAGAGGTGTATGTAATTAAAAGTGTTGCAATTAATAATAATAATAGTTAATTGCTCGTGTTATATCAATCGTGATTAAATATTCGTAAAAACATTATTTTTAATTAATTGGTCTTAGTTAACCAGTTGTAATTAATTATTTTAAATTGCACCAGTTATAACTATTGGGTCGTAATTAGCCTCATATTCAGTCCAAGCGATAGTTCTTATTGGGCATATTTTAAACAAATAATGGAAAATCTTTAATTTTTTTGTTGTAACAGAAATGAGTTCATAAATAAATAAAAATTTCAATAATTGAACTAATACACCTGCAAGTAGTATTTAGGATATAGAGGTACGTGTTATGTAAGTTAAATTTTGCGCCTTCACCACGCTGTTTGGCTCACAGAGAAAAAAGGAAAAGGGGTCGCTTTCTTATTGCAAAGCGAATACTTCAGTGGCAGTTACAAATAGATTACATCTTTATACATCTGTAGTAATAATTACTACTCTTATCCTTGAGGATATGGTAGATATAAGGGATGTTCTGGCCCTACATCTGTATGCTAAACTGGAGAAATCACTACTCGATACATACTTAGCACACTCTTCTTAGCGACCTCTGTTTTCTTCTTCTCTGTGGTTGTCCAATAATATAGAGCTGCTGAAAGTGACGCCGACAGCAATTAATAATGTAATAAGATTCGAAAATTACTACTTTTGGCCTATTATAATATTTCTTTTTGACTTTGTTCATCTCTACATTATTCTCATGTAACATAAAAATATATATAAAAAAATGTAACATCCTCCTTATTTTAATCAGTTGCGTAAATAGTCATTGAACCAAAAAGTAACAATAAGTGGAGAACCATAAGGAGAATATGATGAATATTCTGGCTATTGTTGTGATACAACTTAAATAAATGTATTTATTTGTTAGATTTAAATGTTTAATAGTTGTATGAAATATATTATTGGCTTTATTGCATCAGATATTCTTAAAAATACTTTTTAACTATAAATATTTTACGACAAAACAACTAAAAACTATATGTATATGAATCCATAAATTAAAATAGGGAACCGAATATATTACATCGATAAAATGAAAATACAGTAATGGTATTTACTAATTATAGAACGATAATAATGACTCTAGTCAGCAGTTGATGAATCTATGTCAATATACTTTATATCAATACCCTACAATACAAAATTTCACTAACTTTACCTTCCATATTTAACATGTTTATATAAATATGCCAATTGTAATGATTGTTGACCAATAATTATTGGATGGGATACATTTACACCATGTTAACGAAGGTTTCGTAAACATGTGTCATGTCTTTATAAACGACAGCAAAACTAAAGAGTTATTGTAAAACAATATTAGTCACACATTTAACTAAATATGATAGAAATTCCCTTCTATACTGCTGAAAAAAACTAAACAATAATTGAAGAAAATGCTGTACAAATCTTTAAATCATCGATTTCTTACAGACCGAATAACTAAAATTGTACGAATAAATATCATTAGTAAACTAGTTTAATTTATGACAAACATTTTATTTATTCAAACTAACAGGAACATTAATCAAATTTAACAGGAAATATTTTTTTTTTATTTTTACGAATAAAGCTTTATAATACAGCTATTAAAAGGCAGTAACTGAGTATTGAACACCGCTTTGAGTTATAGCTATACCATGGCATTTCCCCACCTTATACACGCCTGCATATATTGCTAGGCAGTACGACTCACGTTTGTACACTGCATGAAGAAGCACACTAATACAATAAGGAGGCCTTTTCCTTAAAATCACTACCACTACTTTTTCCGTTTCTTCACTGCCTGTACTTTTTTATTGCAATTACAGTTAGGTTAGGTCAAGTTAGGTTAGGTTAGGTTAAATTAGGTTAGGTGGCTACTAAAGTTGGTCACAAACTGGTAAATCCAATGATTGATTACTTACCGCTGATTGCGCTTTCCGTGTGTAAGTTCTTGTAAAGCGATAAGATAAGGTCAGCGATATCGGATTCCTAGCGGATAACGAATACCACAGTGGACGTAAAAATTATTGGGGAACAGTTTTTAAAGCAATAAAATATTTATCAAGTGGTAGTGAACTAACGGAAACAAAAAAAAGTAATAGTAGTGACTTAACAGAAAATATTCCAATAAGAAAGTATTTTTATTAGGAAATAATGAATGTTTAACTAATTACTTTGTAAAAATTCATATTTTTTGTTTTTTATTTACCTATTGAGCTCAGCCAAGTGGATACCAAAGTGGTTAAGACACACTCAAGTTAATTTTGTGTAGTTTTCTGTTTTGTTTAGAATTTTTTTAAGGATGGTTATATTTCCGGTATACGAACTTAGACAGGTGTATTATATAAGCCAAATATCGATTACATCATAGAGTTTATGATATGACGTCATACGAGGGGATAACACAATGTCATGATGTTAATACACGACGCCGTAGAAATTGATAAGAGCACTAGAGAGCCTAATGGTTATATCTTTCTCTTTTTGAAAATAAACATCGTTATTCATTCTAACATTGCTACTGGTCGTTTACATTAGGACAGAGTACAAAATATATCTTAAGTATTGACTGGTATTTAAAACAGCTATTTGAATATCAATATTGTACTAAGCAAATTTTTGCGATGCACTTTACTGTCAATTAATTGCAAAAAAAACGTAAATAATCAATATTCAAAATAGTAAATAAAGAATAAATGAGTATTAAATGAAATAAATAAATCAAAATAATACAGTAATTTATTTGTATGCGTTTCTAAACAATATATAAGCTCATTAGTTTCACTCCCATTTTTTGAGATGTGTATATATTTAATGAGTCTTTAGTTCCCTTTTGTAAGTGTATCTAGTCGTGTACATAGACCATCCTATCCAATCATTATTAGTCAACAATTGTTACAAGTTACATATTTATGGAAACATGTGAAATACAGAGGCAAGCGTTAATTACTTTCTTAGTGGGATGTCAATATCAACTTTATTGACATTTTGTCAGTCTACTGAATGCAATTCGTAATATGTTTCTAGAATAAATTAAAAAAATACTATTTAACTTTTATTTTATCATTGTAATACAGTTTTTTTTATTTTAATTTTCCATTCATCTATATAGTTTTTGTGTTTGTTTGTTTGGATATGTTTAAAAAGTTATGGCTTAATTAACTATTGCTAAAATAATCAAGACAGTAAATTAAATAATGAACCTGTGGAAAGCTTAAATATTATAAGTTAACATCCTTAAATATTATAAGGTAACATCCTTACATTTATTTAACGTTTCTCATAACTTTAATAAGATTTGTTTTAATTTTATATTTACGGCGTTGTCTTTTTCCAATTAATTTATCTTGAAAAATAGTTTTATCTTTTTTGTTTTTTTATATTAAAGACTATTGATATGGCTGGTTAAATAATAAATTTCCTATAAGAAGGTTACATGTAATATTAAATTCAAGCTGAACAGAACTCTCCATTAAATTTCCGCCTTGAGACGAAGCGTTTGAAACGCTAATTTCTCTAAGATGCGTGTACATTTTCGTTTTTTTACTTGCTCTTATAGAATATGAAATTGAGCTGATATTAAAGAACAAATTTAAAAAAATCATATTAAAAAAAATTGTAGGACCTTATCCGTTAATTTACTGCTACTACGTTTTCCGTTACTTCACTACCGTACCATTACATTAGGTAAGAGTACAAACATTACATTAGGCCGTACCATTACATTTTCATCCCACTTACGGTTCAGTTAGGTTACGTTAGGTGGCCACTAAAGTTGATCACAAACTGGTACATCCAATGATTGACTTACCGCCGTATGCCTCTCCGTGTGTAACTTCTTGGAAAACGATAAGATAAGGCCAGTGCTATCGGATTCCTAGCGGATAAGGAATACCACGGGGCACGTAAAAATGATTGGGAACAGTTTTTAGAGCAATAGAATATTTATCAAGTGGTAGTAAGCTAACGGAATCAAAAAAAATATTGGTAGTGAAATTATGGAAAAGATCCAAATCAAAATAAAAAAAATTGTGCTTCTCAAATCTCTCTGAATTATTCAACAAATTTTGATTGTTGGTGCATCTCAATGAGCCAGAAATGTCTTTTTAATTAATAAGAACATAAAATTTAACGAGTTTCAACATAAATCGCTGTTATGGTAACCAACGATACAACTTCATTAAGAGGATGCGACACAATTTGCTATCCTCTAGGAGGCGAGGCCCATTTGAAGGACCCAATAAAAGTTGAGAGCCAAGACAGCGAGGGTGATTCATGGGCCGGGTGGATGTGGCAGGGGAAGGGGTTCAGATAAGGGATAAGTATTGATTAAAAATAAACCCTCATGAAATAGCTACAGGCTCGTTGGCGCTCACTCATCTGTTGCTGTTGGGGAACCCCCCACAACACCCTACACAGATTGTCGGTCCATCAACCCCTCCCCCCCAGATACAAGGAAGTCAGTAAAATGAAAAAATGAATTGAAAATAAAATGATAAACTTCAAAATATACGAATTTTTAGGTAAGAACAGGCATTGTCATATTGTTCATGAGGTAGTTTTTTTTAATAAAAAAAATGAAAAAATGAAAAAATGTAAATGAAAAAAATTAAATAAAATGAACGAAAAAAATACAATTATAAGGCTTCAATGTTTCTACTACATTTTGCTGGTGGATTATTAGTAGGTATATTAATTGATTTCTTAATTAGCATATTACGTGCTGGCAGATATTAAACATTAGTGATTGGCGCACAACAAAAGTAATTTGTTATTATTTATATGGGCATAATTTTGGCTTGCATATGAAATATTATTTCTTTAGAAGGAAAATCTAACGATATTAAAAAACTTACTAGGGGACTACCTAGCACGCTTCACGTGCCAACTCCGTCACTCACTGTACTCTTCAAACCTCGTTCTTCGGCCTTGGCCAGTGGCTTTTGACTACAAATAATAGTAGGTTAACTGCATAACGCAAAATCACAATAATCAATTTATTTACAGTATCTCACTCACACTACTTGCGTTGCTATATATTCATTAGTATAAACACAAAATGATACTACATAGCCTATTTCAAACGTGTTCATTTATTTTGATTTAGTTTAACAGCAGAAAAATAAAGAAAATAACTATATTATATTACCAATGAAACCTTCTAGCCCAGTATAATCGAATGTGAATAAAACCATTATTCTTAGACTCTTATGTATCCTTACAACCCTCTGTGATATAACATTACGAAGGATCTATCATCATCAATATTACAAACACCATTGTTTACATGCCACAAGCTGTTGAAGATTTTGGAAAATCATTATTTATATTTGAACAGCTGTTACTTGGAATAGGATTCCCATACCATTCAAGGTAAAAATTTTGAATAATAAAGACCTTAATGCACAACTACGAACAGAATCAAATTTTTTGACACCTCAACTGTTTAAATTGGTCAAGAAATTAGGGTGAAGTTGCGTTGTCAAAAAACGGCTTCACGTATTTTACACTAGGAGGGTTGAACTGGGCAATAACGATTTTGTGATAATTTATAATAAAGAGTATTTTGATAACATGACGAGGGAGAAGGCATATTAACAGTTAACCAATAACAT
Organism: Stictocephala bisonia; assembly: GCA_035578905.1. Classification (NCBI taxonomy): domain Eukaryota; kingdom Metazoa; phylum Arthropoda; class Insecta; order Hemiptera; family Membracidae; genus Stictocephala; species Stictocephala bisonia. Next base: position 1,166,117 of record JAQJVL010000125.1, read on the forward strand.
TTTAACTGCTACCATTGTAACGTTACCAACAGTCAAGAGTTCCTCTACCATATTAGTTTGTACGAGTCACTGTTATTTTGACTTGGTGACGTGAATGTTTATCCGCTGACTTCAATATTACATTTCCTGGACAATCTCGGCCTCAAATGCTACCAGATGTATGTATAGTAGTATTTTGTCTGATGATAGGTTAACATTTTTGTCTAAAAGAGAAAAATGAATTATTTTGAAGAATTGATTGTTCATATTTTTGATGAGCAGGTAAGGGAAAGTTCTGGAAATATAAGAAATTCAACAAAAGCAGTACACTAGAATTCTTTAAAACTATTAATATTGTAATATATAATATATAATCTATTGTAAAGAAAAAAAGAAAAAATGCTCAAAGATGGCCCTACCCAACCAACATTTTAAAAATTAATAATCCATTATACTAAGTAAAATTTAAATATTTTCTCTTTTATTTATGATTTAACCTATATAAATTTTCTCAAAAACAAATTCTGTACAATCTATACTTAGTTTTTTAATTAGCGTAATACGTGTTGGTACATATACAGTACAAGTAAACGTCACACAACAACAAAATTATTACAATACAAGTACAAAATGCACGAATATTAAGGCGATCGATTTCAGTGAACCACGATCACCATCGTCATACCAGAGAGATTCACACAAAAGAATTCACTTCTATTGTGAATCCTTCTATTACTTTTGTAATCTATACTTGTATATTTTACTTTATGTTTTTATTAGCCAATTAAGTTCCTAACAAAGT
>JAQJVL010000125.1:1171897-1186897 GCA_035578905.1 Stictocephala bisonia
CGAACCTTTCGTATGCATTCGTGAGTGATAACGACTTCCGTAGTAAACATAGTATTGAATACGCCAAAAATAAATGAGCACGCTCTGCCTCACCCAAGGTAAGGTAAAATAAACATAAAACTCGCTAGCAGAAAATATAGTAAGTTTTAATAACATAAAAAAATTAGGCTGAATATATATCATAAAATTCACCATTTCAAAAGATTCGTGTTAAATGTATGATTAAGAATTTACAAAAATACTGGAAAATATCCAACTTTTTGCCAATAAGATGTTGTCACAAATAAAGTCTGAAATAATACATTCACAACAACTTTATACGATGGAATGATTACCAATACATTCCCAACAACTTTACACGATGGAATGATTACTAAGACATTCCCAACAACTTTAAATGATGGAATGATTATTAATACATTCCCAACAACTTTACACGATGGAATGATTACTAATACATTCCCAACAACTTTACACGATGGAATGATTACTAAGACATTCCCAACAACTTTAAATGATGGAATGATTATTAATACATTCCCAACAACTTTACACGATGGAATGATTTCTAAGACATTCCCAACAACTTTACACGATGGAATGATTGCTAAGACATTCCCAACAACTTTACACGATGGAATGATTACTAAGACATTCCCAACAACTTTACATGATGGAATGTTTACTAATACATTCTCAACACCTTTACACGATGGAATGCTTACTAGAACATTCCCAACAACTTTACGCGATAGAATGATTACTAATATATTTCCAACAACTTTACACGATGGAATGATTACTAAGACATTCCCAACAACTTTACACGATGGAATGATTACTAAGACATTCCCAACAAATTTACACGATGGAATGATTACTAAGACATTCCCAACAACTTTACGCGATAGAATGATTACTAATACATTTCCAACAACTTTACACTATGGAATGTTTACTAATACATTCTTAACAACTTTACACTATGGAATGTTTACTAATACATTCTCAACGACTTTAAACGATGGAATGATCACTAATACTGCGCAGACTTTAATTTATATAATGTTTTTAGGACTATAAATATTGAAAAATACACACAATTGAAAAAAAAAGATTTACAATAAATTTAAGTGATTGAAGAATTGCAGATTTATGTACCGCTCTTTTATTTTTGTTTGTCTTATTTATAAAGCATACTTTTCTTGTTTTTAAGTCAATATACAGGTATTCTTATAGGTTAATCGATGATTATAATGATATTCAGGTGTTATTTTCCAGACATTTTCGTATAGTGTGGAACCTTCTTCACGCATGAATTACCAGATAACTTTTCAAGCTGTATACAGGGTGTTAGAAAAATGTTGACTTTGCATTTTCAGATTGCATGTGTAAATCTGAGCTGAAAATGAATTATAATTATTATAATACTTATTTCAATTTCCCCTTTGTTTACAGCTAGACACCATTTTGTTTTTTAATAAAACAATATTTCCTTTGTTGTTATCTTTACGATTGTTACAAAACTCGATAAATGGGCTCATGTTAGCTCAATAAAAAAAAAAATAAATAAATAGTTTAAAATCATCATTATTATTTTGAAACTGGCGCTCATTTAGTTTTTATTTTAACAAATATTTAAAAACCCACTGAATTTATAAATATTGTGTAAGATACAAAACCTTTTTTTTATCTGACCTTTCCAATTATACATCATTTGTAAATGTATCATTAGGTAAGAAATAAACATTTTATGAACTAACCTTAGTTGACATGCGGTTCAAATACCGTTGAATTAGTGACCGTTTTTTGCATGTGACTTAGGTTAGTTCATAAAATTGTTATTTCTTAACCTATTTTAACAAATGAGGTCTCATTGGAAAGGTTAATTTGTCTAAAAATAGTTTTTTACCTTACAAAATTTTTTTAAAACCGGTGTTTTTTAGATATTTGTTAAAATATAAACAAAATGGCCGCCATTTTCAAAATAATAAAGATGATTTAGAATAATTTTCCATTAAATACTACTCTCTAACATGAGCCCATTTACCAAGTTTTATTACAATCGGAAAGATAACAACAAAGAAAAAAATTGTTTATGAAAAAAAACAAAATTACGATTAGCTGCTTAGCAAACCAGAAATTGAAAAAACATTATTCTTAATTTTTAGCTTAGAATCACACTTATAATCTGAAAATGTATAGCCAGCCCAACCTTTTTGTAACACCCTATATTTGGAAACCAAGGAAGAACATCCACTCTCGTATACATTCCACAATTATTCTATTCAAACAGCCCCTCTACTGAGTGCGAGAGTATGTTATTGGTTGGGGACCACCACATCCCGGAGAGAGATAATCAATTACCGAGGATACCGTCAGGATCTCAGGGGTGAGTGAGATTGGAAGGAAGTCTGGGAGGGTTGACTGTCCTTTGACCTGTAGAAAGCCATCAAACATGTGTACCTAAAGGACTCAAGACGGTCACAAGGGATTTTTGTGGCCAAAATGTTCATAATTTAATTTCAGAATTTTAAATAGAGAATCTGTAAACAAGTTTTCTTAACTAGAAAGTTTAACTATAAAGAAAATGTTCAATAGTATATTTTTTAAAAGTGAAATTTAAATATTATATTTTAAATAATTCTCTAAAATATGTAGATATTATATTTAAATCAAAATTGATTTCTGCATAAACTATTGAACTTTTTTCACAGCAATTTTCCCGCTATTGGTAACTTTTAGGAATATACGTGTGAAGTAAAAATAAGGGGAACAACGCAATTTAATGTACGTTAATTACTGGCTACAGGGCTCCTAAGAAAATCAAGCAATAATGAATTAAAACTCCTCACTCTGATAGAAGCTAAATCTGTCCCATCCATCCACCCACCTAAACAAGTACATTAGGTATGATTTTCTCACCCATTCGCACATACAGTGGAATAAGTGAATTATTTATTGTATTTGCTTTTTATCTATTCTTTTGATTATATTATTAACTTTATTGTGATTTTGATATGTTTAAATTATTGTTGTATTTGCTTTATATCTATTCCTTGTTTATATTATTATTGTTATTGTTATTCTGGTATAATTGAATTATTTTTTGTATATATGAAGAACAACACTTAGGAATTTTTTTTGTGTTTTTAATGTTCAAGATCGATTTCTGTCTCGAAAGACCATCATCAGTTGAAAACAGAATAAAAATTTTTTTGTATTGGCTTTTTATGTACCCTATTTAATTTGTTTATATTGTTATTTTAGATGCATGTATTTTTTTGTTTGAGGAATGAATTTGTTAACAAGTAGCTTAGTTTAATTTCCTGAATTAACTTATTTGATTGTTGTGTTTGCTGTTACTCTATTTAGTTCATAGTGTTAATTTGATTTATAGTTTATAGTTTTTGTATTTTTCATGAAGACCCACAATGGACACTTTATTTAGTAGTACTGATTTCATTGTAATTGGGTTCAACATGTAATGAAGCAAGTAAATAAAATAAAATAAAACAAATAAAATACAGTTGTAATGACCCTCCCACCATTCCATACATGTACACTAGTGATAACCCACCCATATTGTACCGGGTCGTTTTGACCGGTACATTTTTCGCTTTTTTCGTCGTTGTCTGCCAGGCTGCCTGAGTTCGCTCACGCTCTGCATTTTGCGTAAGTTGGTGGTCGTTGGCCCGGTTCCGTTTCGTTCCGTGTTCCAGCAGCTTCGGTGAGGTTGGCCTGTCTTCATTTGTCTTGTGCTGTCTGCCGATCAACTTTACTATGCGTGGCTGAGAGACACTGTAACGTAAGTGTTCATTTTGTAAATTTCTAATATCGAATCACCCTTTTGGTGAGAATATTTTGTTTCCATCATATTAATCGGGCTTAGTTGTGTTTTCAGGGTTTTGTTAAATTTGTATTCTTTGTCTAGATGTTTCTCAGACTAGGTTAAAGCCATGTGCTTCCATGTTACTTTTTACCGTTAATTACCGTTAATGCTTTTTATATCTGCCTTTATTTTCAATTGTAATTCTGTATAATGTTTTGTTGAGCCTTTTTACAGTTGTAGTTACCGATTTACCAGATTTTTTGTTCATTGACAATAACCTAGCCTATCTTTAGCTTTTCATGTTATAACCTATTGTGCATGTTTCCATAGCCTAGTGTTCAGTTTGTCATTTTTAGTTCATATACGCAATTTATTCTTTGGTAATTTGTTAACTTGTAATTGGTTAAATTGTAAGTTGTTAAATATTCCATAGCCTAAAGTTAATCTTTCACTGTCTTGTTGCTCCAATCATGTATAAGTTTGTCTCTTCATGTTAAGTTTGGCGAAATCATGCACACTTATATTTAGTTGTTATGTGTTATTTTTGTAAAAGGGTTTGGCTGTTCTATTTTTAATGTGCTGTGGTCTGGTTGCAGTCCAGGGTCCTTGAGTGGGACTTTCAACCCTCAGCCGGTCGTCCGGGCAATGTTCTATCATCTTCACTGCTAGCCTGGCCTGAGGACCATGTTGGAGCCTGGAGTCGCCCGCTACCCGCTCTACATCTTTAGGGTACAAGTCTTCTGTCCTCAGGTCAGTGCGTTCCTTATTTTCCCGGCGGCTGAGCTGGGGGGGTGATTTGTGAAAAGAAAAATAAATAAATAAAAAAGAAATATAGAAGAAGAAAAAAATGATTATGGAACTGTATGTGGCGTAGGCCTAAAACTTGAACTTTAACAGTGATGCAACACAGCCATGGGGACATTGCTAGATATCTATATATTTCAAATTTCAGAAAAAAAAAAGAAGAAAACGTTGATATTTATTGTTATTAGTTTAATTAGTTTATTTCTTGTTACATTTGTTTAGATTTTTATATTTGTTAGGTCCCCATTATTCAATCCTGTTATTATTTATTTATATGCTTAGGCCTAGTTATTGTTATTTATTTTTTTGTTAAGTGTATTAGGGGGGAATTTTGAAGTGAATTTTTACTCGAACGGTACCGTGTTATATTTTCTTTTAAATTGTTTAATTTTTAAACTCACCAAAAGGGGATTATTGTGCTTTTAGTTAATTCAATTCGGAGCTGCCCAGGGATGCCGGCTTACTCCCTGGCCTCGGTGGAATCAAGGGATATGTGGGCTAAATTGCCGGTTTAATTGTTGTTTTCCAGACGTTTTCTAAATTTTCACTTTTATTTGGGGTTATCTAAATTTGTTTCTAAGTTTGTCACCTTTTAAATTTTGTTAATAAATTCTCCTTACGTTTTGGGAGTCTCAGGCCAAACTGCAGATAGGCCATACAAAAATTGATTGTTAAATTTTGGTATTTGTGGAGTTTGTTGTTTCTGTAGTTTATGTGTTGTATCTTCTTATTTTAGTGTTTATGGTTATTGATTTAAGTGCTAATTTATATTGGGGCCTTCTGCCCGTTAATATTGTGGCCTTCTGCCGTTTTGGTTTAATTATTATTTGCCTTGATAATAAAATTAGTTTTGCTCAGCTGCCGAGTGTTATTTTGACCCTCCAACTGCCACCCGTGATCCCATCGCTCGACTTGTTTTGAGCCATCCCCCGGTTGGCACGCTTACCAGCTTTGGTGGGGGGATGGGTCTCAATATACATAAATTGATGATAACCCCACTCCCTCCTGATGCACGTGCGATTTTACTGTGCAATACTAATCTTGATATGGTTAGGAACGTACTAAAGCCTATTATTGAAGAATCCAAGACATTGACTTGCTATTTACGCAACCTAAATTATATGGCTTGCACCAACTACAAACATGAGGTTCACAATACTCTGCTAAAGTAGGTGGATGAATACCCTCCCACCCAACTATTTACAGCTAAAATATCTTTGACAGGTGGTTAACCGAGTTAATACGTATACTTGGTCTTTTTTCAATGATTAGTGAATTCCTACTCTGTTTTCCATATTACTTCTAAAGTCAGTGTTTTATACACACACCCCATATAACCTAGTAGTAAGGAGTACACGTGCAATGGTACTGAAGTAAACTTACAGTGGTAGATGATCTATAATACAGTCATCAGACCTGTAGGGACGTTTGCTTCTGATACCTGGACTCTAGTAAAGAAAGCCAAATATTATCTACAAATGATCAAGAAAAAGATAATATGATGGATTTTCAGTCCGGTGAAGAGAGGAGAAGCATACATAATTAGTGACAACAAAGAGCAGGAAGAAATAGTGAAAGGAGAGGACATAGTTAGGTATACTAAAACTTAAATAAGATCGTTGAATAGCGAATGGAAGACTCTAGGATGCCAACAATTATACAAGGTGGAACGATTGGTGGTACACAAAGAGGAGGAAGGCTGAAGTGTAGATGTGAGCAAGGTTTAAGAATATTAGGCATTATAAACTGGAGACAGAAAGCTTTTGACATGTGAATGTCGACGAGTCGTCGTAGAAACTAAGGCACACAATGTGCTCTACCACTGTATGATTATGATTTAGTTTAATAATAAGTAGTGTGACTAAAAGTTTTTTTCAACTTTTAACTCCACAAAATTAGCTCAAATTCCATATTCAGAATCTCACTAATATGGCTTCAGTTCGTAGTTTTATAGATTTCTTGAGATTCAAAACTAGTTCATTTATAAACTCAAATTTATCAAACATTGTAAATAAGTTTCATGTCCACTAAACAATATTTCAGTAAGTTACATCGGCTAAATATCTTTTAGTTTCGTAACGTTCTAGAAAAATATAAATATTTCTACTACATATTTCTGAAATATTGCTTGTATGTGTATAGTAACAAATAAAGAAGATTAAAAAATACTTTTTCAGTTTTCATAATTTAGTTCATCTATTTCGGTCACAGTATTCACGCTCTTAGCTAAAATTGCATTAAAAACTCCTCGTACTTGCATTATATACTTTAGGAGCACTCTGATGTAAAATCGAGATATTATATAAATAAACTAATTGTGTAGTATATTAGATATGTATTTAAACTTTTCACTGCAAAAACTCACTTATTAATATAAAAGAAATTAGTTAAGGGGTTTCAAGCTCTGGAAATCCTATTTCAATATGCTAATTATTTCCGTCAAGTTTTTCTAGAAATTTAACATGCTAATATTGAATAATAGGTCAGAATATTTGTAAAAGGAACCCATAGAACCAATTCACGTCATCGTAAACATAATGAGTTAAAACGCAATAAATTGGTTCACACCAACACTAATATTTTCCACTATTGGTTTTTAACATTATATTTCAGTGGAGGCTAATGTCAACTTACAACCTCAAACCATCGCCTGTCCTACTTTGTTAGGTCTAAGGTCGGAATGTCAGTCCAGTACAGTACACGTAATGCTCACTGTGACAGGGACTTCCAGCCAAGATATACGACACAACTGAGCAATATATCCTTGACTTCTCGTAACCAAATGCTTCCGCATTCCCGACTCTGACATGTAGAGTTCACATTGGTGGCCTTACTCGGGGATTCTTTTCAAAGATATGGACTAAAATAACATTACTGCATTAAATTAGTTTCATCTTGAATGCGATTGGACATGAAGGTAATAAAATGTTACATAATTAATATGCCGATTGTTGAACAAATGGTTTTAATTAATGACAATATCAGTTATAAATACTAACTGTATTACCGTACGTGTATGGATAGGCAGGTTGGAGGTCCTATACTACATTGCATGTCTGGGTGGGAGGTAGGGTCAGACCACCGTACGTGTCTGAGTGGGAGGTAGAGAGAAGACCACTGTACTTGACTGAGTGCGAGGTAGGGAGAAGACCACCGTACTTGTCTGAGAGGGAGGTAGGGAGAATACCACCGTATTTGTCTGAGTGGGAGGTAGGGAGAAGACTACTTTACGTGTCTGAGTAGGAGGTAGGGAGAAGACAACTGTACGTGTCTGAATAGGAGGTAGGGAGAAGAACACTGTACGTGTCTGAACAGGAGGTAGGGAGAAAACCACTGTACTTGTCTCAGTAGGAGGTAGGGAGAAAACCACTGTACTTGTCTCAGTAGGAGGTATGGGGAAGACCACTGTACGTGTCTGAGTAGGAGGTAGGGAGAAGACCACTGTACTTGTCTGAGTGGGAGGTAGGGAGAAGACCACTGTACGTGTCTGAGTAGGAGGTAGGGAGAAGACCACTGTACTTGTCTCAGTGGGAGGTAGGGAGAAGACCACTGTACGTGTCTGAGTAGGAGGTAGGGAGAAGACCACTGTACGTGTCTGAGTAGGAGGTTGGGAGAAGACTACTACTGTACGTGTCTGTTTAGGAGGTAGGTAGAAGACCACTGTACGTGTCTGAGTAGGAGGTAGGGAGAAGACCACCGTACTTGTCTGAGTGGGAGATAGGGAGAAGTCCACTGTACGTGTCTGAGTGGGATGTAGGGAAAAGACACAGTACGTGTCTGAGTAGGAGGTAGGGAGAAGACCACTGTACGCGTCTGAGTAGGAGGTAGGAAGAAGACCACTGTTCTTGTCTGAGTGGGAGGTAGGGAGAAGATCACTGTACGTGACTGAGTGGGAGGTTGGGAGAAGAACCACTGTACGTGTCTTAGTGGGAGGTAGGGAGAAGACCACTTTACTTGCCTGAGTAGGAGGTAGGGAGAAGACCACTGTACTTGTCTGCGTAGTGGGTTGGGTAAAACGACCGTACGTGTGTAAGTGGAGAGTAGGGTCAACACAACACTATAAATGATTCTTTTTTATGTTTTTTATTGCTCTAGCGATTGAGTTGATGTTATTTACCTTCTATTGTTAATTAATTTTGTGTCAAAATATAGTCTAGTAATAGAGTATGCAATTTAGAATAATAATATCAAAAAATTAGTAAAGGAGTCACCTTAAATGGCAATCATTTTTGTTTGCTCCATTTTTAGGTCAAGTGAATCATGCTCTAATGAGATGGCAGTTGATATAATGCCAATAATAACAGCAATTACTCCAGTTACTTTACAACTGTGCAGTATATTCTAACATGTAACTTGTTGTACACTAGGTAAGGCATTGGAGAATTGAAGTTCTTGCTGATGCAGCAGTCACTCTTTATTCTGATCATACTCTGCTCTTTCCAAACTAGCGATTCTTATGCTTCATTTTCCAAAGCCATGCACTTGTACAATTTTATCAAAATTGCATAGGGATACATTTCAGAGTACTAAATTGCCCAAAACGGGCTGAGGCAGCAGTACCTCGGTATTCTGACCACATTCCACGTTCTTCCGGCCCAGTGGCTCTTCCGCTACGTGGACTAATGGAGAAAACGTGCATCCAGACGTTAACGAGACAGAACTACTAACTGTGTTATAAACCCAATTAAATTCCACGGGGTTTCAAATTTGTCTGCATTTCAAAAATGGAAAGTATCACATTTTTAAGTGTTATTATAACATACATCACATAAAAAATTTTAAATAAAAAAAGAAACCCTATTTTATATTTCTCTATTAACCAACAGCATAAACAATACATAACTTTCTCCAAAATGTTAATTTCAATATTTTCAAAATACGTATGTCCTAAAAAAACCTTAATACTCACGAAATCTCCAAATAAGACTAATAGAATCTTATCTTCATGTATAATTTGTGTTACTTTTCCCTCCTATAATTTGATATTTAACTTTTTAAAGTACCAACAAATTGATTATACATTTCAGAGTACATTCCAGAGAATGTATTATTCCAAATGAATTAGGTTTTGTTCTTTATATACTTAAATTTAACCATATAACTTTATGAGTTCATAACTGCATAGCTGAGCATTAACCTAACCTAATCAAATTAAGCTTAGTAGTTATGGATTTTAGGCTTTGTCTTAGTTTTATATTTGCAAATAAAATAATCAACTTGTTAATGTTTAAAGTTAAATAAGATGTCACTGCCAAATTTTAAAAACATTTCTTTTAAAAGAAAATTTCATCCGATCATATTTAGATTTCACGCTAGTTTGGTATGTTTTTCCTCTAACATACAAGGTCCTCTGCATATTAAAAAGAGTGAAAATTTTTTGTATGAGTAGTAAAAATTGACATAATCCCCATATTGTAATTTTTCTCAAACGAATACGTAATGTTAAAAATGAATATTTTGGCTTACTGGGTACCAAATATCGTGAAAAAAGTTAATCTGTATTAATGTTTATCATGAAAAATTGCCGTTATTTCACACCCATTATGAAATTAAACATTTTATTATAATTGAGGGATATTTAAGTTTAAATTTGTATGTTATTTGATGTTTTTATTATTGTTAAGATTCCATTCAAATGAGAAATCCCATCTTGTTATCTATTTTAGGACATTTGAGTTGCTGTCCACGCATGTATTAGTATTGTATTTTTTATCTACGTGTACATTACATATCACTGAGACTAAAATATGGGTAGAGGACTAGTCTTATTTATAATTAATGACTGTAATTATGACAGTTCAATTCATTAAATGGGTATAATTTATTTGTACATTTGAAATAATTATTTTTTTTATAAGTGCTTTTGCAAAAAACTATTATGATGAAGAAAATTGGAATACCTTACACTAAAATTAAATTAATATGGATATTGACATCTACTCGAAATAAACAAATAACTAGGAACACGATAATGTTCATCATATTTGAAATAATGTACGTTTGTATTACGTACTTTTCTGTCTAAAAATAAAAACCTCAAGAACAGAAAGCCTAATATGTAACGGACAACATTCTATTGATCTCTAAGGGAATGTTGGGGGTTACATTAAACACAGCCGGTGACTTCTTCTGCTCCCTCTTCTCGTCTAATTTATTTTTCTTCTTTGGTTTTTTCTCTTTGTTTTCTGTAATATCTGAAACAAATCAGGGTTTAAAAAAAATGTGTAGTAAGCATTTATTTGTTTTGAGTTCATATATTTGAAAATAAACACTCTGCTTGATAGAATTCTAAGAAAGATTTTGTATTTTCGGTCATAATATTAAACAATCAAATTAATTGGTTAGATAAGAATCTTATAAAATACAATCATTGGCAGTTTTTGTGACTAAAATAATACTAAGTTTACATTGGATAGTTAATATAACAGTTTAGTGTGTAAATAATTTTAATCTTAAAAACAGTTAATAAACTAAAAAAACTTCAAAAATGTACGATTTTAATGGTGTCTGAATGGTTAAGATTCTTTAATAAGATAGTTATACTGACCAAATGTATGATATATGATCTATTAATTGTTTTCATAACAACTTTTAGCACGTTTTATAAAATCCACAGTGAATTGGTTTTGGACAAAAACTAAAAAAGAACTTGACCGATTTATTTTCTAATCTTTAGACGAAAGATAAAAGTTTTACCTGTTTCATTTGTATTACTTTATTTTAATTTTAGTAATTTTCATCTCAATTTTTACAAAACTATTACCTGGAAATACGACTGATTTTAATATTATTTACAGTTTTTAGAACTACTACTGAAGCCCACCTAAAATTGTCTAAAAGGTAAATTTTCTAAAAGGTTTACAGTTGCAAATATTCCAAATCAGTTCATGTTTTTCGTAATCATATTCTTATTAAACATTTTTGCCTTTGGTAGGAGCATTATATGACTGTTTTAGTCATAAAACCTATTGGTGAATGGGATATAGAAGGAGTCAATGAAGACGCTAATTTAGGATTTATGTAAGAGAATAATTGTTATGTCGGGCATTGATCAGTTTGAAGATTTGAAGAGTCAACAGCTTGATTTCTGTCACATTCCACGTGTCCAAGCTCTGGTTTTTTTTTTTTTTTTACTTCATTTCATAATTTACTTTATTTTAATTAGGATAGAATATATAAATGAATGAACTTTTAACCAACTTCACTTTCAAGTATCTGATTTCTCAAAATCTGGTTCATTAAAAATTGGATGACGTTAGAGTAAAAATACGAACAGTGAACTATATTTTACTAATGGAATGACAAAACTAGTTAGGAAATATAGGTGTTGATAGTAATTGAGGGTGCAAAACAAAAAAACCCATTTGGTGCAAAAACAAGATAGGTAAAAAATATATAATTTTGGAGAACAAACAGTTTTTTTTTTTAAATTCATAAAATGAGATTTTTACTACCAATCATTTTAATTACGTGTAAATTATCCGTACTTTAAACAGTGTATAGTTTGTTTTACAAATATATTAATAATACATGTTTTATACATTATAATAAGATGAAGTTATCTAGTTTCTTGCACCGGAAACATTTCATTATTTGGATTAGTATTGAAAAAGATTCGTTTTAAACATAAAAACTAACAAATAATTTAACTTATATTTAAGATATAATAGTCTGATTAATGTTCTGTGTTATCACTATAAGACGGAATAATGTTATGATCAATGTTCGTATCACTGTTATTAAGAATATTTATATAAGAAAATCTCATTTTAAATAGCAATCAATGAAAATACTAAGAAACATAACCTCACAATCACACAAGTAATGATAATGAACACATATCTACATGTAACTGAAACTTGACAGTCCAGGCTCTAGTGGCTAAACAAAGAACTACCAGCGCTTGGGGCAAAAATCAGACATCACCACTGTACGTGTATGTATGTGGGTGTGGAGTGAGACTAGGGCCTCTCTCAGGTCTGTGTTTACATGGTCTGTTGTAAGGGAAGGGGAAGCGCCTGTCAACAATGAATGCAATATAGGTACTGCGTTCGTAAAGCCTACCCCCAAAGCCGTAAGGCGCTAGTTAAGCGACTTCTTCTGCTCCCTCTTCTCGTCTAATTTATTTTTCTTCTTCGGTTTTTTTCTCTTCGTTTTTTGTAATATCTGAAACAAATCAGGGTTTAAAAAAAATGTGTAGTAAGCATTTATTTGTTTTGAGTTTATAGATTTGAAAATAAACACTCTGCTTGATAGAATTCTAAGAAAGATTTTGTATCTTTGGTCATAATATTAAACAATGAAATTAATTGGTTAGATAAGAATCTTATAAAATATAATCATTGGCATTTTTTGTGACTAAAATAATACTAAGTTTACATTGGCTAGTTAATGTAACAGTTTCATGTGTAAATAATGTTAATCTTAAAATCAGTTAAACAACTAAAAAAACTTAAAAAAATTACGATTTTAATGGTGTCTGAATGGTTGAGATTGTTTAGTAAGATATTGGCTGAATATATGATATATGATCTATTAATGGTTTTCATAACAACTTTTAGCACGTTTTATAAAATCCACAGTGAATTGGTTTTGGACAAAAACTAAAAAAAACTTGACCGATTTATTTTTTTTTTACTTTTAGACGAAAGATAAAAATTTGACCTGTTTCATTTGTATTAGTTTATTTAAATTATAGTTATTTTCGTCTCAATTTACAAAAATATTTTCTCAATATACGACTGATTTTAATATTATTTACAGTCTTTAGAACTACTGCTGATGCCCGCCATTTATTTTATAAAAGGTTTACAGTTGCAAATATCCCAAATCAGTTCATGTTTTTCGTTATCATAACCTTATGAAAAAAAATTTGTCTTTGGTTGGAGCATTATATGACTGTTTTAGGCATAAAACTTATCATGCCTAAAATGGGATCTAGTCAATGAAGATGCTAATTTAGGATTTATGTAAGGGAATAATTGTTATGTCGGGCATTGATCAGTTTGAAGATTTGAAGAGCCAACAGCTTGATTTCTGTCACATTCCTCGTGTCCAATCTCTGGTTTCACTTGAATTTTCAGAGAGATATACATTTCTGTTAATTCCAAAACACGTGAACGTGACGTTCTGTTTTACGCATCAGTATTGCTCAAAGACATGTAGATGCGTTCAGTCAACGGTTATGATCTCATGTGGATTATGAAATAAGACTATTTAATACATATGCAGATTGATAACTATTTTGTACAACTTACTGTAAACAAAGGTGTCCAGTCACACAATTTAATTAAAAAGAATAAGATGTATTGTAATTTTAATTGGTGCAAGTATAAACAACTAACATTTCGACCGCACAATCAGATGACTGGCAGCTGGTACTAGAAGTGGGAAAAGTGGCAGAATTAATATGGTATAAGAGGAAACGCCGTACGTCTGACTACAGTTTCAACTGGCATGATTGTTGAAATGGTATTTATTATTGATCTGACTATTGCTGTAATACATTGTATTATCTTCTGACAGTAAAGTATTTGATTGTAAAGACCCGAAAAGTAAGGATACTAACTTCTAGGATACATCTTCATGGCCAAATGTGGTAAATTAAAATTTTATCAGATTGGTTTCCGAAGTGTTTTCGATCAGTTAATAATTAATTAAAATATTTAACTGTCCAACGTTTCGAATAACAATTGTGTTGCCAACGTCAAGGAGCAGAGAAAACAGAAAATCGTTTTGCCTGCAGTTGCCGTCCAGTGAGAAGTTGATTAATGTATGATTTATGGTAAGTGGTAGGATTGGGAACAGAACGAATTTATAGAAATGACGCGAGGGAAACAACCTTTGTGATATGGAGTGTGTATTGATGGTGTGTTAGTTTATTTGAATTTATTATTAAATGAATGTGTTCAAAGGACAGATTGTTTTCAAGAAGTAAATAATTATGAGTGAACATTTGCTTCATTTCATAATGTATTTTATTTTAATCATGATTGAATATATAAGTTAGTGAAATTTTAACCTAATTTACGTTCAAGTATCTGATTTCTCAAAATCTGGTTCATTAAAAATTGGATGACGTTAGAGTAAAAATACGAACAGTAAACTATATTTTACTAATGGAATGACAAAACTAGTTAGGAAATATAGGTATTGATAGTAATTGAGGGTGCAAAACAGTAAAACCGATTTGGCGGTAAAACAAGATAGGTAAAAAAATATAATGTTGGAGAGCAAACAATTTTTTTTAAATTCATAAAATGAGATTTTTACTACCAATCATTTTAATTACGTGCAAATTATCCGTACTTTACACAGTGTATAGTTTGTTTTAAAAATATATTAATAATAAATATTTGTATATA
>JAQJVL010000125.1:1191897-1264397 GCA_035578905.1 Stictocephala bisonia
TTTATCAGCATAATATAGCAAAACTATTATCTTGATAAAAGTGTAGATTTGGAAAAAATACTCTCTGTATTTATTGTTATGGAGTTGGAAAAGATAGTAAATAGAATGTTTTTATATTGATAAAATAGAAAAGAAAATAGAAACTTTTAAATGTTAGTAATGGATGTTTATAATACACTCGTATTACTATATCATATTAAATGCATAAAATCAAAAGACTAATATTTTACAATTGGTTCGTATGATGTCAAAAATGAGGATAGTTCACTACTAATATGCCTTTGGGGGTTATAAAAAGTCTTATTTAACTTCTTAGTAAATAGTATATACTTTTCATTGAGCTATTAATTAATGACACTACCTAAGGAATAGTCGGCCTTATATAGTTTGTAACAATGACTACATTCGCTCATCCAAATTTATTACACACATTGGAAATCCATACTCACCCATATCTTGACGATCGACGTCTTAAGAATAAATAAATAAATAAAATAAATCCATACGAAAATCCGCCTGTACAGATCTGTAAGTGTCCTTCCACCTGTACACCTCTGTAGGTGTCCCTCCACCTGTAAACCTCTTTAACAGTTCATCAAAAGAGCAAAACAGTACGTAAAATTATGCGTACGTTTCCGACCAATTTTCCATGTAGTACCTACTGCTTTTAGTATTTACTTACTTTTCCTCTCTGCATGTCTTTATCGAGCCACTTATCGAAACGGTGATACGCAAATATAACAGCATATATATCAACCTAAAAACCACGAGTATTAAAAAACACATTTAAATAATGAACGATATGATTAGACAACCCAGGTTAGTGTTTTAGTTAATAATGAATATTATCTCTGTTAAATTATTTCAGCTATGTAATCCCAAGGAATGCTGCTTTGTTTTGAAATAAATTTTATATCTGTTGGCGCAGAAATTATTTGCACCCTAATTTGAAGGTTGTTTACTAAAAAACCAAGAGGGTTATGAAAACTCCCATCACACAATATTTTCTTGTTTAATAGTGTGTTATGACAAAAGTGTTTCAAGATTTTATTACAAGTTTTAATTATTTTTATCCTAGTTCGAACAAAAAAAGTACCGGAATTTTGTAGTTTTACTGTTCATCACATTTACACCATTATTACTAAAAACGTTCATGTAGTGCATTTATATTTCAATACGTGGTTAACAGGAATTTCCTAGAAAGATTCATACATATTAGAATTTTTGTTTTCAAGAAAAAAATTTCCTATCAATTACCTGGAAAATTGTTTTCTTGGTTTCTATAAGTCGTAAAATTAATTACTTGGTCTTGTTGTAATCCTTATTACATACATAGTTACGATACATCCTTTCCATATGCGTAAGTAAATGCAATGATTTAATATTGATTTAAATAAATTTAAATTTATCAATATAAAGTTTTTTTAATTGATTTAAATCGATTTAAAATCACTGCAAATATTTACATATATGAAAAGGATATATCGTAACTATGTATGTAATAAGGATTACAACAAGACCAAATAATGAATTTTAAGACCTCTAGAAACAATGAAAACTATGCTTCAGGTATTTGATAAGACATTTTTTTCTTGAAAACAGAATTTTTCAAAATGTATAAAACTTAAAGGATATATTCTTATCAACCACATATTGAAACATACATTTTTTAGTTATAACGGTGTAAATTTGATGTACAGCAAAAGCTAACTACCCCTAAAGCTACTTGGAACAAATTCCTGTAATGTATTTGTTCCAAGTAACATAACAATTATTAGAAATTTTAATAACAATTTGAAATTAATTTTTCATAGCGCATAATTAAACATGCAAACAATAGTATAATTTGAGTTTTCGTAGGCCTCTTAGTTTCTTAGAAAATAGCCTTCAAACTCGAGGACACATACTTTCTCGCCGACCGTAATCTATTGGTTGAATGAAGAATTTTTAAAATTAATATTCGTATTTGTATTATAAATACACTCTAATTTATGAAATTAATAATAATTGACAAACAATATTTGAATCAATTATACAATGAAGGTTAAAGTGAGGCACTTCAACCTTGTGACAGTAATCTATCTGTTGCAATATTCTCATCTTTCGTAACTGATTCATTAGACTCAGGGTTAATGGTGTTGTTATCTTATTTGTATAAAAGAAAGTACTATAGATAATAGTATAGGTGAACATTACTTATAAACTGAACAAAAAACACGGGTGAAGGTCAGGGAGACAATATGCTGATAAGGAGAAGATGATAAGGCCCGGAAGAGCTTCTTTGCATTGTTGTGACACATTACCTTATCTTTAACCCTAACTATGAAAGAATTTTGTACACAGTGAAAAGAACTTTGCCACTACAAAAGACTATTCTTATCCGCCGAAATGTCATCGTACTAACAAAAACTAGGTTAAATTTTAATAAGTGAACTTTTTTTATTTAAGGGCAGTAACTGAGAATTTAGTTGGTTTTAAGATAGTAAAAATCGTACAAAATATAAAGATTACACAATTTGACAAAATAAGGTAGAGCATAAATCTCGGTATTAGAGGAGCGGTGATGTAACTCAGCTACTTGGGGACAAAGTGTTGTGGTTATAAGCTCGGTCCTCCTAATTCCGAAAATGCGTCCACTCAATGGTTACCATCGGCGTGGACACTTCATACTAGATAAGTTAGGGGTATCCGTTTTGGGCGATAGTTAGGTTCAGATGTTGTGTAGAGAAGAGAAATAAATATCGATCTTATCAGTTAGCTGAAAATAAGACCAATACAACGTGGTTCCGATTCAGCATAAAACTGAAAGACCCTTAGTTGGCCTGGCTATTGTGCTATTTCGGCTAAACAGTATAAATGGCTCTTTCTAAGGAATTGTCGCCGTTTGTAAGTAACAATGACTACACTCGTCTATCTATACTCATCACACACACATTCATCTCTCATATTCGCACATATCTGTACGATTTACGTCTGTTTATGAATAATGATCATGTACAACAACATCCGTCTAGTTAATTCCTGAGTCTCGGTATTTGCTAACCTCCACCATAAAAAAAGTTATACTTAATAACTGCTAAAGTATCGATTATAGTATATTGTTTACTGTCACCTACCATTTGGTAACTATAAAGTTGCGATGTATATTTGGATAAATATCCAAAATTCATGATTATATATTTATTGATTATAAAATGTAAAATGATCTCCCGTCACAAAGCTAAGTCCAATACATCGAGCCATCTAACACCTGCCTCACTGATTCTGTGTATGCTGGCTAACCCCTCCATAAAAGAGCTCAGGGAGCACTCTGTAACTATGTGATCCATTGTTTGGATAGACTCCCCACAATCACATGACTGATCCAATGTCAATCCCCACTTGTATTTCCAATAGTTACATCTGCCCACTCCAGTTCGGAACCGATTCAATAATGTCCACTCCCTATTATGATTGATTATAGTATCATAATCAGGTAGAAAATGAACAAGATCATCATATAGTTTGAAAGCCTAGCTATGCCGTGCCCTATCATAAATGAAATATCATAATTTTTTTGTTTACTAATTAATTGAAAAGATAGTAACATTTGTTTTATAATATGACAAAATATATTGATCACAATATTTTAACCATTCAAAAGTAAGGCGGGTTACCTAAAAATAAAGTTCAACCTTTGTTATAAAAGGGTAAATTAGATCATAGATATTTGTATGAATAAAGCGTCTAAATTTGAAAACGTCTTGAAACTGAAACACAATTTTATAAAAAATTTCAAACATATCTTTAATAACTAACTAATAGGGAAAATTAAAGAAAGAAACCCGTACTCCATTCTAGATTGTCTGAAACAAACACACGCTCTGAAGAGAAAGGAGGTGTCTCGACGTGATGGGTCATCTAAGCCGCTGTTACTCTTTTTATTTACCTATCAAATTTCACCACAAGGTAAGCTTTCCTCTTTTAAAGCTCTAGTGTTTACGTAAACAGAGCTTCCTAAGTTGATGGAATGAAATGGATCTGCCCTGAAAAACAGAATGGTATCATATAAACATTATAATAATGTTCAGAATTTTTGGAAACTTTAACGTTCAACAGAGTTGTTACTCTTAGGTACTGAAGTGAAATTAGTTTTTGTAAGCTATAGATAATATAAATATTACTAATATTAATTAAGGCCAATTCATTTTACCATATCTTAAGTAATTTTAACTATCATAACAACATTATACATCAAAGTTGCAAATAGGCTTAGTCAAACTTCTTGAAATTAATCTGTTAGCTGTTTAATTAGCGTGATGGGAAATAACTTAGTCGAATCGTATACTATATTTCGTACCTTGAAATACTATTATACAATACAATTTATTTTAACCGCAATTTCACTTATCTGTTTATCCTAATATTTTGGCTTTGCTTTTTAATTTATGCCTTCTGCTTAAAATATTAGAGAGACTGGTAAGAGATAATACTGGTCAAATTTGTGTTGTGTTTTAAAATGAAGTTCAGATAGAACACTTCTTTATACTGAATTTTATGTTATCGTGAACAACTATCCCATCATTTTACAATAATATTATATCGGTTAATATTATTCAATAACATGTTAATTGTAGCCCAGCTACATAGTGTGGATAAAGACAACTGAAAGATGTATTATTTTACTAGTTAAAGTTAGGCTAATAAGCCCTTTTCCTCACTTAACCGGGTTCCCAACGGCCAATATCATTTTCAAACACATTGTTAAGTTACTGTACTACATTTAAAATGGATATTTACGCACATAAACCAATCAGGTGACTTCCGGTGACGATGCATAAGCCATTAGTCCCTGTTATAAGTAACATCTACACGTTCTTAAATCTGCACCTTAAACCACTTGTAAAATAATATTGTTAAATTAGAAGAAAGTTCTTCTCAATAACACATAAACCTGTTTACAAAATTTGTTTTATCTGAATAAACTGTAAAAAAAATTAAAAAAATATATTGCAACAAAGGGCTGATAACCTGCACAATGTAGATAAAGTGACAGATGATAACTTTAGTCTCACGTGACTGTCCCATATGCAAGAGTTGATGTTGCAACACTGTAACGAGGAACTAATGACCTGCACAATGTAGATAAAGTGACAGATTATAGTCTGCAGCGATAAATCGAATGGCGGCTGATAACTTTAGTCTCACGTGACTGTCCCATATGCAAGGGTTGATGTTGCAACACTGTAAAGAGGAAGTAATGACCTGCACAATGTACATACAGTGACAGATGATGGCCTGCAGTGATAAACTGAATGGTAACTGATAATTTTAATCTCAAGTGACTGTCAAGAGAATGTGGAGGGGTCGATCTCGTAACAAAATAACTATGTATTACCATTGATACTTTTCGGTATTTAGTAAACTTACAAGTATTATTAGCTGAAATATTTTATTATTTGTCACATAATACTGGTTCACCAGACTAATTAGTAAAGTTATGCATTATGGTATTAATCTACTTTTATTCTTTACAATTTAAAAAAAATACATTTCATGAATGATATAAATTAATAAATATAATCAATTTTAACTAAATTACCCTAAAGTTGTCATAAAATTAAAAGATAATTTTTTTACATCACATCCAAAAGCCAAACACAGTTAATTCAAGAGTCCAAGACTCTTCAAGAGTTCTCCCTACATTGCGCCCTATATTAGTATAAGAGTGAATATTTCTGGACATTTCAGACCTAAACGTCAAGTATGGATATGATGGAGCTTTGTTTTCAGTAAATGCTACTCATAATTTTGGTGGGCAAGTGGCTTCATTTAGCTTCATATAATAGAAATATTGATTAGTTACTTTAATGTAATATTATATAATTTTTTTGACATTGTTTTTTACTTTGATTTTTCTAATTTATTTTGTTATATTCATAAGAACAACGTTATTTGTTATATCACTAAGATTTCTTATGTCATGTTTCATTCCTAGATATTGTAAATATAACATTTCTTCCTTCGTTTACTTTAAAACATTATTCAATCTAACTTTTAACTTCTAATATTTTATTTCATATTCAATTTTCTCTCAAAACATGCTTTTTTACATTACTTATATTTAGCTGTTATTTAAATATTTACCAAGAAATTACTGTTCTAGTTTTTTCCTTATATTAAATCAAATGTTTTGATGGCCACTCTAAACTGGTCTTATTACCCACGGAGTGACCTACTTATTCCAAAAATATTATATTTGATTAAGTAATAGCATTAAATTTATTCTCCTTATTAATTTTAATTTTTATGTTACTATTTATATTATTTTAGAAGTTAAGAAATTCGCTTATCTAAACTGTACGGTTATATGTAATTAATGTATGTGAAATAAAGTTTCTTTCAAAATTTAATTAAAAAAAAGATATAAATAAATCCTTCAAAATGTTAAATGGCAGTATACTTGGAAAATGGGCTTGAATAGCGGTTTTATAAAAGTATGAAGTAGATTTAATGTTAAATGATCATATTTTATGTTTTATAAAATAAAGAAGAAGTTTCTATTGAATTAATGTTCAAAAATATAAATTAGGAGGATGCATTTTGAAGTGGATCTATGTTTAAATCTTTTTAAAAGGTAAATAGAGTCGAACCTAAAAGATAAATGTGTTATGCTCTATGATTTGTTACTGCTTAAAAGGTAGAAAATATTCATTTGTTAGAATATTAAGAAAGTCAGGAATGATAATGATTTATAAATATATGTAATGGTTTTAAATTTGTTATTATAAGTCATGAACTAACTTAATTTTGAGTATCTAGTTTTCACATCAATAAAAGAACACCTCATGTACATATTGTTTAATGTATCAAAACGCAGAGTAGTTAATTAAACCCTTAAATGATGAAAATCTCCAACCATTTAATAATTTGACGTCGTGGAGGCTCAGTGGCTATGGCTTCGACTCCTCACTGAGCCAAAGGTAGGTACTTCACTCGTTGAGTAAAGTTCACGCACAGGCCGGCAAAGTAATTGTATATTACAAAGTTGTAGTAAAGCATTGAACTGCCACTTGAACTTTAACTAATATACCTATAATTCTCAAGTAATTACTTCTAATTTATTATTAGAATGATAGCCAATAATAAATTAAACAAATTAGAATCAGTAAATAGTAGATATAGCTAAGTGAAGTGTGTATTAAACAAATTGCATGTATTGGCAGTAGAATGAGACGTATGATTGACAGCCTTTTCCATCAACAACACTCAAGCAAATGTCACTTTGGGGAGTTTCTCATTGATTGAAACAGTTTTACAACCTCATAAATCACTGTTACACACATTAAAAGTGTTTTTAAACATATTTGCCAACCTGTTTGAACGTCAGAGTTTTTCTCTCCGACAATGTTACATACAGTGTTCCACTACTACGATTTGAAAATATCAGTCCTATTGAATATATCGTACAATAAGCATGCTTTTTGCATCAATTGATAGTTATCAATTATTATAACAACTATTTTCATATTATGTGAAGCATTTTTATTATTGTATTACAGGCGGTCGTGGGTAGCTATGGGGCTAAGACGGTGGCTTGCCGCGCAGCTGTTCAATATTTGATTTCCAGTGTGACCGTTCTCTGCACGAAAAACACTAAAACATGGGTTTCCATAAAAATAAAAAAATAATAATAATAATCACGTATATTGGTAGTTACCCACCCAAGCACTTAAATATGTACAGTCGTAGTGACCCACACTCCCTCCCATAGAAATACAGTGGTAGTAACCCACCCTCCCACCTAAACACGTACAGTGGTAGTGACTCACTCTCCCTCCCATAGAAATACAGTGGTAGTAACCCACCCTCCCACCTAAACACGTACAATGGTAGTGACTCACTCTCCCTCCCATACACGTACAGTCGTAGTGACCCACACTCCCTCCCATAGAAATACAGTGGTAGTAACCCACCCTCCCACCTAAACACGTACAGTGGTAGTAACTCACTCTCCCTCCCATAGAAATACAGTGGTAGTAACCCACCCTCCCACCTAAACACGTACAGTCGTAGTGACCCACACTCCCTCCCATAGAAATACAGTGCTAGTAACCCACCCTCCCACCTAAACACGTACAGTGGTAGTGACCCACACTCCCTCCCATAGAAATACAGTGGCAGTAACCCACCCTCCCACCTAAACAAGTACAGTGGTAGTGACCCACACTCCCTCCCATAGAAATACAGTGGCAGTAACCCACCCTCCCACCTAAACAAGTACAGTGGTAGTGACCCACACTCCCTCCCATAGAAATACAGTGGCAGTAACCCACCCTCCCACCTAAACAAGTACAGTGGTAGTGACCCACACTCCCTCCCATAGAAATACAGTAGGAGTAACCCACCCTCCCACCTAAACACGTACAGTGGTAGTGACCCACACTCCCTCCCATAGAATTACAGTGGCAGTAACCCACCCTCCCACCTAAACAAGTACAGTGGTAGTGACCCACACTCCCTCCCATAGAAATACAGTGGCTGTAACCCACCCTCCCACCTAAACAAGTACAGTGGTAGTGACCCACACTCCCTCCCATAGAAATACAGTAGGAGTAACCCACCCTCCCACCTAAACACGTACAGTGGTAGTGACTCACTCTCCCTCCCATAGAAATACAGTGGCAGTAACCCACCCTCCCACCTAAACACGTACAGTGGTAGTGACTCACTCTCCCTCACATACACGTACAGTGGTAGTGACCCACACTCCCACCCATACACGTACAGTAGTAGTGACCCGCCCAACCACCTAAACACGAACAGTGGTAGTGATCCTCACTCCCACATATACACGTACAGTGGTAGTGACCCTCACTCCCACATATACACTTACAGTGGTAGTGACCCACACTCCCACCCATACACGTACAGTAGTAGTGACCCACCCTCTCAACTAACCAAGTAAAGTGATAGTAACCCTCCCATCCACATAAACACGTATAGTGATAGTGACCCACCCTCGACCCTCCCACCTATACACATACAGTGTATCAAACTCAACTTGTTACACTGAGTGCATGGTAGTGACCCACCCACCCAACCATACAGTAAAAAAATATCACACTAAAAATTAGCATTAATAATTTGAAGTTATTAGTATACGATTGTGCAAGATATATAGACTAAAGCTATAAAAATCTCGAAACTCACACCATGAATATAGAGTGAATTTTTCACTAGCTCTTCTTTAGCATATTATAATTATTCATTCAAATAATGTATTATTAAGACGTCATCCTTATTCAGTCTCAGAGGTTTAAGGCGTTAAAAATTGGAATGTTGAAGACATTTTAAAAGGAATTTGCAAGAAAGAATGCCACTTCCTGTTGAGGCTTATCTCTTGGGGTGAAAATGACTTTGGTACATCCATTAAGGGGCAACAGTGTATTCATACTTTCTAAAGGATGAAAGATAAGAAATACTCTCACATTGATTTTACCTCTTTAACTCTCTCCACAGTCATAATCTCTTAAGAAAATTATAGGATAAAGAGCATAGTAAATGATAGGCCTAATTATACAGTTTTTCAGATAATACAATTTTGGTTATGGATTATTCATAATATGGTTTATTTGTGATAACCATTATCATCAGAAGTTGTGAAAAACTAAAACGATGTTCAAATTGTAATTGGTTAACAATTATACTTAGTAGGTAAGACTGCCAAAATTTAAAATCTAATTATTAGTGCAGTTGATATACTAAAAACGTGATATCATTTGAGGATATCTTTATATGAGTATATATACTCATTGTAAAACTATACAATACTGTAATAAAATATACGCAATAAAGAAACTAGAAATAAAACACTATTAGACATATGAAATGTGTATGATTTTACAGTCATTACAGAAGTCGTTATTAGTAGATATTTAGAAGCACTAAATATCTACACGACGATAGAAGTGATATAATTACACGACGACGTTAGCATTATATCGCTTGGAGAGACCGTAAATCTTGGTTAGATGTCACAGTGCACAATACGTGAAGTGCACCAACTGACTTTCTATTGATTCTTTAAAATGTATAATTGTGTAATCAATACGCAAGTTGCATGTAGCAACACTTACTTACAAAACGTCAGGATTCAGGAGCTTACCACTGTTACTGTCTTTCTACAACGGTGCCACTTTCCTACAATGGTCCTAACTCAATACGTTATATGTAGATGAACCGACCGGGATTTGAACTCATGGCATTTTGTATTTTTTTTGCCCATATAAATTGATAAAAAAAAAAAAAAAACTAAAATTTCAAAAAGTGAAAAAAATATCTGGATATAAATGAAATGAAAAACGTCTTTATTTATATTCAAGAGGCGAAGTTAGGGCTGCAAAGCCCTCTCTACCACTTAAACTCAATATATTGAGGCCTATATAGCCTATATATTGGCTAAATACACCTAAGACAGACACACAAACGGTCGGACCATTTTTTGAAACAACATTTTGAGTTCAGGGGTCCTATAATGGATTTTTAGACCAACTCACAATACTTTCTTTATGCTAACGCATATGGCATAAAGTAAAATAAAGGAAAACAATCAAATTTACTTTAAAAATGGTACAAACAAATATATTTCATTTTGCCCTACATTTATTTATTTTATAAAAATAGGTAGTCTGTAAATTTCCAAAATCTTTTAAATATATTTCTAACCTCAAGCCAACTATAATTTAAGTTATTTGGGTTACTTTGCTACGCACTTTTAATTTGAACTGGGGATTCTTCTTGAGTCTTTTCACTCTTTAAAATATGAGTGAATAATTAAATAACTAAGAAAATCAAAATAAATATAATTTATTCTAACTATTTATAAGTTAGAATATATTAATTCATTATATTAAACAAATCCATTTCCAAACAACAATGAAAAGAGGAAGCCTAAACTCTACAATTCTATTGATTTCCAAGCACACGTTCTTGTTACATTAAACACACCCGGTGGTCTCTTTTGGAGCAGGGGTGGCCTCCTCGTGAAGAGGGAGCCTCTTCAAGTGCAGTTTCCATTTCTTCTTAGTTTTGTCTACCTTCTTCAAAATTTGGTTTTCACAAATTAATAAACAGACCAATATTCTGCAATTAAACAATTAAAATATAAAAAAAATTACACATTTGAAAAAAGGGGAACATCAAAAGTAAAAAAGATAAATTTTTTATCCATTAAGTCTTTAAGCATACTATCTCAGATTTCAATTTTACATCCATCCAGATTTTACATTAGAAAAAGCTAACAGGCTTTTTAATATACTTAATACAGCTTATGTCCAATCTTACGTGCGTCCTTTTGTCGTGTTAAATGTTTATAATGTGTCTGGTGTCAACATTGTTATATTTTGTTAATTATATTGTTTGATATTGTTCGATCCGTTTTACTTTAAATTTTATTGTTAATTTATTTATTCTCAAGAATGCGATCGTCAAGGTATGGGCGAAATATGGATTTCAAATGAGTGTGATGAGTGTAGATGAACGGGTGTAGTCATTGTTACTCTCTGAGTTCGACTTAGCTCAGAAAGGACTATTTATTATTAGCCCAATAGCCAGGGCAACTTTGGGACCTACAGCTTTAGTGTTGATCTGATTTTCAGCCAACTGACAGGTCTGACACTCCCTACACAACATCTGAACTTTAACTACCATCCAACATGGACACTGCTCTAGTAGTGTCCACGTCGATGGCACCCATTGGGCGGACGCCGTATCAGTATTAAGAGGACCGAGCATGGAACCTATCGTCTACAATCTCCACATCACGTTGTCACCAAGTAGTTGGGTTACAGCAATGAGCCACTAGAGCGGACTGTGGTAATTTAATTGTGGTAATGTTATGTGTTCTCTGAATTAAAAAGCATTACCAGTGCAATTATAACGCGTATTGCAGAAAAAATTTCAAATAAGAAATGTAAATCGTTGTGTTTATATATGTTAAAAAAACTACAGATTTAAATAGATATTGATGAAGAATTGTTTTTACCATAGGGATGAATACAAATCTTAAGATAATGTTTACTTAAATACGAATGCAACAAAATGAACGAATTTGGTTATAAGGACATGAATTGTATGGATTATACTTAGTTGTGTCCGTAAACTAAAAATATATTAAAGCGGTTTTTATTTTATTTCGTAGGCTTTAAGTGGCTAGTGTCATTAATAATAACAAATTCTTTCGGTAACGAGTACGACAAAGTGTTATTTACAATGTTTACATCACCAAACGTTTCACCCATGCTGTATGTGGCATCCTCAGTGGTATGTCTAACATGTAGATTATCCCTTGACGTGGTCGTTACCGGAAGCTTTTGTTATTAGTAAATATTTCAGTGCTTTTAAAGCACATAAAAATTATATGTTGGTCATAATAATACAACATTTTAATATAATAATTGAATAATTGAATAATTTAATCAAATTCACTAATATCTGAAATACTATTTCACAAAAGGATCAAACTAATTTTACATTTCAAATAGAATAAAAACTTTGCAAAATTGTAGAGTTAGGTCATTTAGTCAATGTAATACTTTTATTACATTCAAGTTGTTTAAATTCAATCATTAGCATAATAATATAGTTACTGATACGACTCTAGTTGTTATTTTTGAAAATCGACTTTTTATCATCTGTGTTTGAATGTTTGTTTTTGTTAAATATATATTTGTCACTAAACTAAAAGTGCATTTGTTAATTTAATGGTTCTGTTAAAAACCATGAACATTATAAATAGCATAAATATTTTAACAAAATTATACAACTAGTATTGTCTCACAAAAAACGTGTGAGTTTGTAAGAAGAGAAACAGTTACAATAAAATTTTTAGAAAAATAACAACGTTTATATGGACATACATTGGGGTTTTGAAAGCTCTTATCAGATATTTTCAGAGGTTGTTCATGTTACTGAAGTAATGTAATTCGCAACATTCCTTTGTGTTTTATATAATTTAATTTCTGTCTGTATGTGTTTTCATCCAAAATAACAACGACACAGAAATCAAAACGTTACATGAATATTTTCATATTGTAACAATTATCTTCAATATATCTTAATTTATTTCAAAATTAAATAAAAATGAAATGACAATGAAAAGATGCCTTTATTAAAGGGGTGAATTTAGGACTGAACCCCATCTCTAACACTTAACCCCATTCAAGATTATAGCTATATAAAGTACTGTTTTCAAGATATCTCAAACAGCCTTTGTTATTAATATTTAACAAAAATACTTCATATTGTGGATAAAAATTTACAAATACAATAATTATCGAATTAATTTAAATAAATTAATTAGAAAGTAACTGAAATAACGTTATCTTGCCCAGCTGATCAAAAGTATGGTATGTAATTCTGTAAGCGTAACAATAAAACTGTAAAAACAAATCATTCTTTAAACATTAAATGTAACATAATGTAACTAAAATGTACAGGCTATTATATGTCACTGTGTGCATTGTGTAAGCTAACTTAGTAGTGGACTGTTGCCCTGGTAACCACACCATGTGTGTCAGTCACGAGACAATAACACTATCCACAGCTGCCACTCAAATGACTACAGCAGGCTATCATATGTCACTGTGTGCATTGTGTAAGCTATCGTAGTAGTGCACTGTTGCCCTGGTAACCTCACCATGTGTGTTAGTCACGAGACAATAACACTATCCACAGCTGCCACTCAAATAACTACAGCAGGCTATCGTATGTCATTGTGTGTATTGTCTAGGCTATCGTAGTAGTGCACTATATCCCTGGTAACCACACCATGTGTGTCGGTCACGAGACAATAACACTATCCACAGCTGCCACTCAAATGACTACAGCAGGCTATCATCTGTCACTGTGTGCATTGTGTAAGCTATCGTAGTAGTGGACCGTTGCCCTGGTATCCACAACAATGTGTGTCAGTCACGAGACAATAACACTATCGACAGCTGCCTCTCAAATGACTACAGCAGGCTATCATCTGTCAGTGTGTGCATTGTGTAAGCTATCGTAGTAGTGCACTGTTGCCCTGGTAACCACACCATGTGTCTCAGTCACGAGACAATAACACTATCCACAACTGCCACTCAAATGACTACAGCAGGCTATAATATGTCATTGTGTGTATTGTGTAAGCTATCGTAGTATTGCACTGTTGCCTTTGTAACCACACCATGTGTGTCAGTCACGAGACAATAACACTATCCACAACTGCCACTCAAATGACTACAGCAGGCTATAATATGTCATTGTGTGTATTGTGTAGGCTATCGTAGTAGTAGACTGTTGCCCTGGTAACCACAACAATGTGTGTCAGTCACGAGACAATAACACTATCGACAGCTGCCACTTAAATGACTACAGCAGGCTATTTATGTCATTGTTTAAGCTATCGTAGTAGTAGACTGTTGCCCTGGTAACCACAATAATGTGTGTCGGTCACGAGACAATAACACTATCGACAGCTGCTACTCAAATTACTACAGCAGGCTATCATCTGTCACTGTGTGCATTGTGTAAGCTATCGCAGTAGTGGACCATTGCCCTGGTAACCACACCATGTGTGTCAGTCACGAGACAATAACACTATCCACAACTAACACTATCCACAACTGCCACTCAAATGACTACAGCAGGCTATCATCTGTTATTGTTTGAATTGTATAAACTATCGTAGTAGTGCACTGTTGCCCTGGTAACCACTACGAGTGCGTCAGTCATGAGACACTGACGTTATATCATCTGTCACTTAAGTGACTACTGCAGGTTATCATCTGTCACTGTATGCATTGTGTATCAGAGTAGCTCACTGTTTCCATGTGTGTCACTCCAAATGTGTCAGTCACATGACACTAACATTATCAGAAGTTTATAAAAACTTTCATACAAAAAAGTTCTCGATTTCAAATAATAGCTATTATAAAATAACACAATGTAATCCTGCTACTAATTACGTGTAAGCCGTTAATATGTAAAATGTAGGCCATTAAAAGCAAGGTACTGCAGTGTTGACATTACTGTGCACAAGTGACAGTCACATGAGACTAAAGTTATCAGCAGTCATTCTGCACTGCAGGCCACCATCTGTCACTGTATGTGCATTGTGCAGGCCATTATTTTCTCATTGGAGTGTATTTTTAAATGAACGGTTTAAATTTAGGTAGCTCTATTCTTTCAAAGTAAGAAGATCCATTCGCTAATTTTATAGTTATCATAGTTAACTATAGTCAAGGTTTGTATTATGGTTAAAAGTGACTAGTTAAGCCTGAAAAATTGATAGTGATCCTAAACTTGTTATATTTAATAATTGGGTCTCTTTATAAGATAGAGTTAGTAGATTTAAAAAATATTACATTTTCTCATTCTACACACTCACAAATCTTACCAATAGCAAATTTTCTCCCGTATACCAATTACAGTAATGATACTCTAAATAACATTAATATACACAGGATTTTTGTAGTCGCTCTTTTAGTTAATATATTTAACATAAATAAATATCAAACCCAGCAAACAAATTTATAAATTTGAAGATAATTAACAACATAGTTATATTTATACTAAATAGATTTTGACAATTTATTAAAGCTCACCTGGCTACTATGAGACGAAAACTAAGAGGTACGTCTTGAGACAAGGATTAACATCCTCTCCTAGAGATGAAAACTAAGAGGTACGTGTTGAGACAAGGATTAACGTCTCCTCCTGGAGATGAAAACTAAGAGGTATGTCTTGAAACAAGGATTAACATCCCCTCCTGGAGACGAAAACTACGAGTTACGTCTTGGGACAAGGATTAACGTCCCCTCCTACAGACGAAAACTAAGAGGTACGTGTTGAGACAAGGATTAACGTCCCCTCCTGGAGATGAAAACTAAGAAGTACGTCTTGAAACAAGGATTAACATCCTCTCCTAGAGACAAAAACTAAGATGTACGTCTTGAGACAAGGATTAACGTCCCCTCCTAGAGACGAAAACTTCGAGTTACGTCTTGAGACAAGGATTAACGTCCCCTCCTACAGACGAAAACTAAGAGGTACGTCTTGAGACAAGGATTAACATCCTCTCCTAGAGACAAAAACTAAGATGTACGTCTTGAGACAAGGATTAACATCCCCTCCTGGAGACGATTTTATGAAATCACAAAGTGTATCCAAATTTACAAATTCTGCCATGAAACTAGAAGATTATATATAATGATATCAAGTTTCACAAGGATAAATGTTATATTATTTGTGTTAGGTAGTTACTTGGACACTGAACATGGTCATGCATAAACTAATTTTTTCTCCTATGTCAACCCTAGTAGGTTGTAGGGAGGTACCTGTTTCAAACACTTTTTTATTCATATAAAACTGATTAGAAAAGTTATATTTAATTTTTCAATTTAAAAGCTAATTATATATATAATGGTAAATTTTATCAAGTCTTCACTGAGACCAAATAAATGGATGGTATTATTTTAATATTTCAACACCATAATTCAAAAAGTTAAAACTTCTTTATACATAATTACAATAATTAAAAAAGTTTGTTTAACTAGTTCATTTCCTTCAACAAATCGTAGATTGTCTGCCACAACTAGGTCTTAAGCTCAGAAACCCTCAAGAACAAATAAGAAATAATATCGTCACTGACTTGAGGAAAACAGTAATAATTGCAATTTAAAATATTCCCTGAATTAAACTGGTATATACAGCACTAGGATCAGAAGTTGAATTAAACTGGTATATACACAACTAGGATCAGAAGTTGAATTAAACTGGTATATACAGCACTAGGATCAGAAGTTGAATTAAACTGGTATATACAGCACTAGGATCAGAAGTTGAATTAAACTGGTATATACAGCACTAGGATCAGAAGTTGAATTAAACTGGTATATACAGCACTAGGATCAGAAGTTGAATTAAACTGGTATATACAGCACTAGGATCAGAAGTTGAATTAAACTGGTATATACAGCACTAGGATCAGAAGTTGAATTAAACTGGTATATACAGCACTAGGATCAGAAGTTGAATTAAACTGGTATATACAGCACTAGGATCAGAAGTTGAATTAAACTGGTATATACAGCACTAGGATCAGAAGTTGAATTAAACTGGTATATACAGCACTAGGATCAGAAGTTGAATTAAACTGGTATATACAGCACTAGGATCAGAAGTTGAATTAAACTGGTATATACAGCACTAGGATCAGAAGTTGAATTAAACTGGTATATACAGCACTAGGATCAGAAGTTGAATTAAACTGGTATATACAGCACTAGGATCAGAAGTTGAATTAAACTGGTATATACAGCACTAGGATCAGAAGTTGAATTAAACTGGTATATACAGCACTAGGATCAGAAGTTGAATTAAACTGGTATATACAGCACTAGGATCAGAAGTTGAATTAAACTGGTATATACAGCACTAGGATCAGAAGTTGAATTAAACTGGTATATACAGCACTAGGATCAGAAGTTGAATTAAACTGGTATATACAGCACTAGGATCAGAAGTTGAATTAAACTGGTATATACAGCACTAGGATCAGAAGTTGAATTAAACTGGTAAATACAGCACTAGGATCAGAAGTTGAATTCTCAAAATTAGAAAGAAAGACTTTTGATCATGAAATGTCATAAAAAAAGGATGAAATGAATTAAATTTAGTAACTCGAAAGTATGCTAGTAGTAGAGTGACAAACATGTCTAGAGCAATGTGTAAACATTAGTAAATGTGTGTAAAAGAGTGTAAATAGTGGTCCCAGTTATTTAATAGCCATAATTTATTATTAACAAATTATCTTAATAAGCTTTGCTTAGAATTGACTATTTATTTATTTTTTATTTATTCATAAGACGCCGATCGTCAAGATATGGGCGAATATGGATTTCGAATGAGTGTGATGAGTGTAGATGAGCGAATGTAGTCATTGTTACAAACTAAGGCCGACTTATTCCTTAGAAAGTGTAATTAATTAATATCCCAATGACAAATGAACAGCCGGTGATTATCAGCTGATCCTTCTCAAAATGTATTGATTCTGATTGACTAAAAATGATAACTTGTGTTTTACACGTACATTGCTGGTCAAACGATAACTTGTGGTTTATACGTACATTGCTGGTCAAATGATAACTTGTGGTTTATACGTACATTGCTGGTCAAATGATAACTTGTGGTTTACACGTACATTGCTGGTCAAATGATAACTTGTGGTTTACACGTACATTGCTGGTCAAATGATAACTTGTGGTTTACACGTACATTGCTGGTCAAATGATAACTTGTGGTTTACACGTACATTGCTGGTCAAATGATAACTTGTGGTTTATACGTACATTGCTGGTCAAATGATAACTTGTGGTTTACACGTACATTGCTGGTCAAATGATAACTTGTGGTTTACACGTACATTGCTGGTCAAATGATAACTTGTGGTTTACACGTACATTGCTGGTCAAATGATAACTTGTGGTTTACACGTACATTGCTGGTCAAATGATAACTTGTGGTTTACACCTACATTGCTGGTC
This sequence comes from Stictocephala bisonia, assembly GCA_035578905.1. Classification (NCBI taxonomy): domain Eukaryota; kingdom Metazoa; phylum Arthropoda; class Insecta; order Hemiptera; family Membracidae; genus Stictocephala; species Stictocephala bisonia. The sequence continues at coordinate 1,210,461 of JAQJVL010000125.1, forward strand.
AAATGATAACTTGTGGTTTATACGTACATTGCTGGTCAAATGATAACTTGTGGTTTACACGTACATTGCTGGTCAAATGATAACTTGTGGTTTACACGTACATTGCTGGTCAAATGATAACTTGTGGTTTACACGTACATTGCTGGTCAAATGATAACTTGTGGTTTACACGTACATTGCTGGTCAAATGATAACTTGTGGTTTACACGTACATTGCTGGTCAAATGATAACTTGTGGTTTACACGTACATTGCTGGTCAAATGATAACTTGTGGTTTATACGTACATTTCTGGTCAAATGATTACTTGTGGTTTACACGTACATTGCTGGTCAAATGATAACTTGTGGTTTACACCTACATTGCTGGTCAAATGATAACTTGTGGTTTACACGTACATTGCTGATCAAATGATAACTTGTGGTTTACACGTACATTGCTGGTCAAATGATAACTTGTGGTTTACACATACATTGCTGGTCAAATGATAACTTGTGGTTTACACGTACATTGCTGGTCAAATGATAACTTGTGGTTTACACGTTCATTGCTGGTCAAATGATAACTTGTGGTTTACACGTACATTGCTGGTCAAATGATAACTTGTGGTTTACACGTACATTGCTGGTCAAATGATAACTTGTGGTTTACACGTACATTGCTGGTCAAATGATAACTTGTGGTTTACACGTACATTGCTGGTCAAATGATAACTTGTGGTTTACACGTTCATTGCTGGTCAAATGATAACTTGTGGTTTACACGTACATTGCTGGTCAAATGATAACTTGTGGTTTATACGTACATTGCTGGTCAAATGATAACTTGTGGTTTATACGTACATTTCTGGTCAAATGATAACTTGTGGTTTACACGTACATTGCTGGTCAAATGATAACTTGTGGTTTATACGTACATTGCTGGTCAAATGATAACTTGTGGTTTACACGTACATTGCTGGTCAAATGATAACTTGTGGTTTACACGTACATTGCTGGTCAAATGATAACTTGTGGTTTACACGTACATTGCTGGTCAAATGATAACTTGTGGTTTATACGTACATTGCTGGTCAAATGATAACTTGTGGTTTACACGTACATTGCTGGTCAAATGATAACTTGTGGTTTATACGTACATTGCTGGTCAAATGATAACTTGTGGTTTATACGTACATTGCTGGTCAAGTGATAACTTGTGGTTTATACGTACATTGCTGGTCAAATTATAACTTGTGGTTTACACGTACATTGCTGGTCAAATGATAACTTGTGGTTTACACGTACATTGCTGGTCAAATGATAACTTGTGGTTTACACGTACATTGCTGGTCAAATGATAACTTGTGGTTTACACGTACATTGCTGGTCAAATGATAACTTGTGGTTTATACGTACATTGCTGGTCAAATGATAACTTGTGGTTTATACGTACATTGCTGGTCAAGTGATAACTTGTGGTTTATACGTACATTGCTGGTCAAATTATAACTTGTGGTTTATACGTACATTGCTGGTCAAATTATAACTTGTGGTTTATACGTACATTGCTGGTCAAATGATAACTTGTGGTTTATACGTACATTGCTGGTCAAATGTAATCACAGATCATTTTATTAATCAGATTTAAATTTATTTTAAAATCATGCCACTCCATCAAACATTTCTAATATTATTTCATACTTATTGGTATAAAAGGATAGCTTAGTACAAGACAATTATTTTTCACTTAATTATGTATTAATTTAAATCACAATTATACTAATCTTTTCTTTAAATACATTTCGTTTTGTAAATATATATTTCTTATTGTAAGTTCATTTAGAATTCTACAAGAAAATGTTCATTAATGACAAAGGGCAAAATACTATAAAATATTTTAGTGAATTTAACTTAACTTTACAAGAAAGGTTTTTAGAGTAAGACATTTCAGTTTCTAAGCGCATATCACTTTCTTACGGAAATACTTAAGTGTTAAAAGAGTCAAGTTTACATGGCGGGTGAAATGCGATAGATAAAGAAATTGAGAGATGCCAGTTTTTCTTTAAAAAAGCCTTCATCCCCCCACACTTCTTACTTACAACTCATATACTTTTTGTAAATATACAAGGGTGCTATATTCTTTCATTACTAAGAACCTATAAAATTAAGTTGGTTGTTAAAAAAATCATTGTACAGCTGTTGACTATTTCATTTTTAAACCTACGTGTTACGTAAAAGAATGGAATTCTTTGTCATTAATATAGGAATAATGAATATTGTTACCGTGTTCATGTCTAGTAAATATATTTTGTAAATATATTCAATTTAGACGAAAATTTTAATTACAAAAACCCTCCTTAAAACTTATAATTTATTAGTGTTGAGTAAATATTTAATATATAATATAAACTATTTACTCATAATTATTTATAATATTAATTTATAGCTTCATAAAATGTAAAATTTTAGTACAGTTAATAAATATGATAATATGATTTTGGCTTATAAAAAGGGTTTCACAATTCTTTTAATTGCAGTTAAAATATATCAGATGGGAAGCTTTTTATGTAAAACGAGGACATTTATTTGTCAAAGCCTAATTCTTAGCTTTGTTTATTTTTTAGGCTACTTACTATACATTAGTTTTGTAAATATCATAGTGATATCTCAAACATAAGATATATTATTTTATAGCGTTTATTTTAACAAATAATGACCAATCAAAAAAACCATTTGTAGCAAGAAACAGCTGAGTTCAATATGGCTTAGACTTGTCAGACGTATCAGGAGGTGTAATGAATTTTTTATTACTTTACGTGTAGGATATATGAACAGTCTCAAATCAATTACAATTTACATTTAGATGGAAAATGGTTACATAAATAAAATCGAAGTCTATAGAAATGTTATAAGAGTAATAAATAATTTATTTGAATCTGAATCCAAAGAACGTGAAGAATTTAATTTGTACTGAATTCTCCGTGAATTGTACTGAAGCTTTAAATTAATGAAGTTATTCATTAATTTAAAGCTTCATCTTTGTAATTTTATATAATTTTAGTGATTGTTGTATGCTGTTGATGGAAAAGTAAATGAAATGTGTAGTGAGGAAAGAGGTAAATAAAGACACATTTCCTTTTGTCGGAAAAGACGAGCCAATTTTTGTTTTATAGGCTCGTTTGACAAATGGCCTTATTATTTAGTTTATTAGTTAATTAAACAATTGTTTTATTTACAAATTCCAGGTTAGGACTACTAAGTCCTCTCTTACACCTAACCGACATATGTGGTATATAATTATATACCTAAGCTGCTGACCAAACATAAAACTTACATGGGATGTATTTATGATGGAAAACTCAAGTTTTATTTCAACGCAAGAATATATAATAAATAGTTTGTAGTCTGACATGTTAGTATTTTAATCTGGATACGGTCTGGAAGCACGTATTCTCCATTAGGCCACGTAGCGGAAGAGCCACTGGGCCGGAAGTATGAGGAATGTGGTCAGAATACCGAGTGACTGCTGCCTCAGCATGGTCTGAGTGCTATATTTTTATTCTTACACCAACTCAGGTACACTTAAAAGCATTATACATTAAATATAGCTCAAAAATCAAAATCCACTGACGTCATCGGGCAATGGGACGTGGATAAAATATTGAGTGTTATTTATAAATGTTGGTAGTTTCAACAATACTACTAGTTCGACCACTACTGTAACAACTTGATTGTAGGCCTCGAGTAGCAGCAGAAATACAATCAGCAACTATTTATTGTTCACTAGTGCATTCAATAAATTATTTTGATAACATTGTATTTTGAACGGACATCATCACTTATATAACTTAAACTGATCAACGCGTTATCGGAAGATATAAGAGGTGAGCCCAACGAAACACTGTTTGAGGGGAAATTGCGGCGCTTCTTCGGTAATGTAGCTTTCTATAGAGTATCGGAGTTTTTGGAGATGACTGCGCACTAAAATCAAATATTTTAACGACTCCTGTGTAGGCTATTACATATATATATATATGTTTTAACCTATTTACTTGTTTAACTTTACTTAATTTTGACGCATGCTATACAACAATGTATTGTGTTTATGGCAATAAAGAATATTATTATTATTATTATCATTTACATACAACCACTACAGTTACGTATGTTTTTTAATTAATTAGATATTAAATATTTAATTTTGACAGATTAACCATAAAACTTTTAAAGTTTTATAAATATTCTGATTACTTCACATTATTTATTGATTTGGTGTGTTGCTCAGCTGATTTTATTTTTGTACTGCGTTTATTTAACAGGTGTTTAAAAATTTACAGACAATTTTCCTAGTAAACGTGCATAAATAAGTCAGTATATAATTGACTTTTTTATTTATACTACTTTTATTTATATATTTATTTATTTTTTACTTCACGAGTGGCATTTTGAAAGTGCTATTCAAACGTTGTTGAGGGACAACGGTACAAACCCTTAAGGCAAATTTAAGTTTATTTGTTTCATAAAAGTTAATAAATAATGTTTAGTGGTATTTGTATTTTGAATAAAATGTTGTTAGTTTTTCCACAGTTTTTTTTGTCTCTTCAACTATTTATTATAGGTAACCTTAAAATGTACATAAACCTTTAAGAAAGGATAACGTTTGATAACATAACACGTCAATAACTATAGTAATTTTATACTATTTCATCATAGTTTTTGTTGTAAAGAAATTTTATATAAAAATACTGTTAAAACTATATAACATTTATTACATACTTACTTATTATTTAGGTGCACGGTTAATATTTAATTACGTGCATGCATAGATGGACAGGTAGAGTATTTAGAAAGGCTGGTTATATTACGTGCATGCACAGATGGACAGGTAGAGTATTTAGAAAGGCTGGTTATATTACGTGCATGCACAGATGGACAGGTAGAGTATTTAGAAAGGCTGGTTATATTACGTGCATGCACAGATGGACAGGTAGAGTATTTAGAAAGGCTGGTTATATTACGTACATTTTTTGAAACAACATTTTGAGTTCAGGGGTCCTATAATGGATTTTTAGACCAACTCACAATACTTTCTTTATGCTAACGCATATGGCATAAAGTAAAATAAAGGAAAACAATCAAATTTACTTTAAAAATTGTACAAACAAATATATTTAATTTTGCCCTACATTTATTTATTTTATAAAAATAGGTAGTCTGTAAATTTCCAAAATCTTTTGAATATATTTCTAGCCTCAAGCCAACTATAATTTAAGTTATTTGGGTTATTTTGCTACGCACTTTTTAATTTGAACTGGGGATTCTTCTTGAGTCTTTTCACTCTTAAAAATATGAGTGAATAATTAAATAACTAAGAAAATTAAAATAAATATAATTTATTCTAACTATTTATAAGTTAGAATATATTAATTCATTATATTAAACAAATCCATTTCCATACAACAATGAAAAGAGGAAGCCTAAACTCTACAATTCTATTGATTTCCAAGCAAACGTTCTTGTTACATTAAACACACCCGGTGGTCTCTTTTGGAGCAGGGGTGGCCTCCTTGTGAAGAGGGAGCCTCTTCAAGTGCAGTTTCCATTTCTTCTTAGTTTTGTCTACCTTCTTCAAAATTTGGTTTTCACAAATTAATAAACAGACCGATATTTTGCAACTAAACAATTAAAATATAAAAAAAACATTACACATTTGAAAAAAGGAGAACATCAAAAGTAAGAAAGATAAAAGTTTTTACCCATTAAGTCTTAAAGCGTACTATCTCAGATTTCAATTTTACATCCATCCAGATTTTACATTAGAAAAAGCTAACAGGCTTTTTAATATACTTAATACAGCTTATGTCCAATCTTACGTGCGTCCTTTTGTCGTGTTAAATGTTTATAATGTGTCTGGTGTCAACATTGTTATATTTTGTTAATTATATTGTTTGATATTGTTCGATCCGTTTTACTTTAAATTTTATTGTTAATTTATTTATTCTCAAGAATGCGATCGTCAAGGTATGGGCGAATATGGATTTCAAATAAGTGTGATGAGTGTAGATGAACGGGTGTAGTCATTGTTACTCTCTGAGTTCGACTTAGCTCAGAAAGGACTATTTATTATTAGCCCAATAGCCAGGGCAACTTTGGGACCTACAGCTTTAGTGTTGATCTGATTTTCAGCCAACTGACAGGTCTGACACTCCCTACACAACATCTGAACTTTAACTACCATCCAACATGGACACTGCTCTAGTAGTGTCCACGTCGATGGCACCCATTGGGCGGACGCCATATCAGTATTAAGAGGACCGAGCATGGAACCTATCGTCTACAATCTCCACAACACGTTGTCACCAAGTAGTTGGGTTACAGCAATGAGCCACTAGAGCGGACTGTGGTAATTTAATTGTGGTAATGTTATGTGTTCTCTGATAATTAAAAAGCATTACCAGTGCAATTATAACGCGTATTGCAGAACAAATTTCAAATAAGAAATGTAAATCGTTGTGTTTATATATGTTAAAAAAACTACAGATTTAAATAGATATTGATGAAGAATTGTTTTTACCATAGGGATGAATACAAATCTTAAGATAATGTTTACTTAAATACGAATGCAACAAAATGAACGAATTTGGTTATAAGGACATGAACTATATGGATTATACTTAGTTGTGTCCGTAAACTAAAAATATAATAAAGCGGTTTTTATTTTATTTTGTAGGCTTTAAGTGGCTGGTGTCATTAATAATAACAAATTCTTTCGGAAACGAGTACGACAAGGTGTTATTTACAATGTTTACATCACCAAACGTTTCGCCCGTGCTGTATGTGGCATCCTCAGTAGTATGTCTAACATATAGATTATCCCTTGACGTGGTCGTTACCGGAAGCTTTTGTTATTAGTAAATATTTCAGTGCTTTTAAAGCACATAAAAATTATATGTAGGTCATAATAATACTGAATAATTTAATCAAATTCACTAATATCTGAAATACTATTTCACAAAAGGATCAAATTAATTTTACATTTCAAATAGAATAAAAACTTTGCAAAATTGTAGAGTTAGGTCATTTAGTCAATGTAATACTTTTATTACATTCAAGTTGTTTAAATTCAATCATTAACATAATAATATAGTTACTGATTCGACTCTAGTTGTTATTTTTGAAAATCGACTTTTTATCATCTGTGTTTGAATGTTTGTTTTTGTTAAATATATATTTGTCACTAAACGAAAAGTGCATTTGTTAATTTAATGGTTCTGTTAAAAACCATGAACATTATAAATAGCATAAATATTTTAACAAAATTATACAACTAGTATTGTCTCACAAAAAACGTATGAGTTTGTAAGAAGAGAAACAGTTACAATAACATTTTTAGAAAAATAACAACGTTTATATGGACATACATTGGGGTTTTGAAAGCTCTTATCAGATATTTTCAGAGGTTGTTCATGTTACTGAAGTAATATAATTCGCAACATTCCTTTGTGTTTTATATAATTTAATTTCTGTCTGTATGTGTTTTCATCCAAAATAACAACGACACAGAAAACAAAACGATACATGAATATTTTCATATTGTAACAATTATTTTCAATATATCTTAATTTATTTCAAAATTAAATAAAAATGAAATGACAATGAAAAGATGCCTTTATTAAATGGGTGAATTTAGGACTGAAATTCATCTCTAACACTTAACCCCATTCAAGATTATAGCTATATAAATTACTGTTTTCAAGATATCTCAAACAGCCTTTGTTATTAATATTTAACAAAAATAATTAATATTGTGGATAAAAATTTACAAATACAATAATTATCGAATTACTTTAAATAAATTAATTAGACAGTAACTGAAATAACGTTATCTTGCCCAGCTGATCAAAAGTATGGTATGTAATTCTGTAAGCGTAACAATAAAACTGTAAAAACAAATCATTCTTTAAACATTAAATGTAACGTAATGTAACTAAAATGTACAGGCTATTATATGTCACTGTGTGCATTGTGTAAGCTATCGTAGTAGTGCACTGTTGCCCTGGTAACCACACCATGTGTCTTAGTCACGAGACAATAACACTATCGACAGCTAACACTCAAATGACTACAGCAGGCTATCATATGTCACTGTGTGCATTGTGTAAGCTATCGTAGTAGTGCACTGTTGCCCTGGTAACCACACTATGTGTCTTAGTCACGAGACAATAACACTATCCACAACTGCCACTCAAATGACTACAGCAGGCTATAATATGTCATTGTGTGTATTGTGTAAGCTATCGTAGTATTGCACTGTTGCCTTGGTAACCACACCATGTGTGTCAGTCACGAGACAATAACACTATCCACAACTGCCACTCAAATGACTACAGCAGGCTATAATATGTCATTGTGTGTATTGTGTAGGCTATCGCAGTAGCGCACTGTTGCCCTGGTAACCAAACCATGTGTGTCGGTCACGAGACAATAACACTATGGACAGCTGCCACTTAAATGACTACAGCAGGCTATTTATGTCATTGTGTAAGCTATCGTAGTAGTAGACTGTTGCCCTGGTAACCACAATAATGTGTGTCGGTCACGAGACAATAACACTATCGACAGCTGCTACTCAAATTACTACAGCAGGCTATCATCTGTCACTGTGTGCATTGTGTAAGCTATCGTAGTAGTGGACCGTTGCCCTGGTAACCACACCATGTGTGTCAGTCACGAGACAATAACACTATCCACAACTGCCACTCAAATGACTACAGCAGGCTATCATATGTCACTGTGTGCATTGTGTAAGCTATAGTAGTAGTGCACTGTTGCCCTGGTAACCACACTATGTGTGTTAGTCACGAGACAATAACACTATCCACAGCTGCCACTCAAATGACTACAGCAGGCTATCATCTGTTATTGTTTGAATTGTATAAACTATCGTAGTAGTGCACTGTTGCCCTGGTAACCACTACGAGTGCGTCAGTCATGAGACACTGACGTTATATCATCTGTCACTTAAGTGACTACTGCAGGCTATCATCTGTCACTGTATGCATTGTGTATCAGAGTAGCTCACTGTTTCCATGTGTGTCACTCCAAATGTGTCAGTCACATGACACTAACATTATCAGAAGTTTATAAAAACTTTCATACAAAAAAGTTCTCGATTTCAAATAATAGCTGTTATAAAATAACACAATGTAATCCTGCTACTAATTACGTGTAAGCCGTTAATATGTAAAATGTAGGCCATTAAAAGCAAGGTACTGCAGTGTTGACATTACTGTGCACAAGTGACAGTCACATGAGACTAAAGTTATCAGCAGTCATTCTGCACTGCAGGCCACCATCTGTCACTGTATGTGCATTGTGCAGGCCATTATTTTCTCGTTGGAGTGTATTTTTAAATGAACGGTTTAAATTTAGGTAGCTCTATTCTTTCAAAGTAAGAAGATCCGTTCGCTAATTTTATAGTTATCATAGTTAACTATAGTCAAGGTTTGTATTATGGTTAAAAGTGACTAGTTCAGCCTGAAAAATTGATAGTGATCCTAAACTTGTTATATTTAATAATTGGGTCTCTTTATAAGATAGAGTTAGTAGTTTTAAAAAATATTACATTTTCTCATTCTACACACTCACAAATCTTACCAATAGCAAACTTTCTCCCGTATACCAATTACAGTATTTTCAATAATGATACTCTAAATAACATTAATATACACAGGATTTTTGTAGTCGCTCTTTTAGTTAGTATATTTAACATAAATAAATATCAAACCCAGCAAACAAATTTATAAATTTGAAGATAATTAACAACATAGTTATATTTATACTAAATAGATTTTGACAATTTATTAAAGCTCACCTGGCTACTATGAGACGAAAACTAAGAGGTACGTCTTGAGACAAGGATTAACATCCTCTCCTAGAGATGAAAACTAAGAGGTACGTGTTGAGACAAGGATTAACGTCTCCTCCTGGAGATGAAAACTAAGAGGTATGTCTTGAAACAAGGATTAACATCCCCTCCTGGAAACGAAAACTACGAGTTACGTCTTGGGACAAGGATTAACGTCCCCTCCTACAGACGAAAACTAAGAGGTACGTGTTGAGACAAGGATTAACGTCCCCTCCTGGAGATGAAAACTAAGAAGTACGTCTTGAAACAAGGATTAACATCCTCTCCTAGAGACAAAAACTAAGATGTACGTCTTGAGACAAGGATTAACGTCCCCTCCTAGAGACGAAAACTTCGAGTTACGTCTTGGGACAAGGATTAACGTCCCCTCCTAAAGACGAAAACTAAGAGGTACGTCTTGAGACAAGGATTAACGTCCCCTCCTAGAAACGAAAACTAAGAGGTACATCTTGAGACAAGGATTAACATCCTCTCCTAGAGACAAAAACTAAGATGTACGTCTTGAGACAAGGATTAACATCCCCTCCTGGAGACGATTTTATAAAATCACAAAGTGTATCCAAATTTACAAATTCTGCCATGAAACTAGAAGATTATATATAATGATATCAAGTTTCACAAGGATAAATGTTATATTATTTGTGTTAGGTAGTTACTTGGACACTGAACATGGTCATGCATAAACTAATTTTTTCTCCTATGTTAACCCTAGTAGGTTGTAGGGAGGTACCTGTTTCAAACACTTTTTTATTCATATAAAACTGATTAGAAAAGTTATATTTAATTTTTCAATTTAAAAGCTAATTAGATATATAATGGTAAATTTTATCAAGTCTTCACTGAGACCAAATAAATGGCTGGTATTATTTTAATATTTCAACACCATAATTCAAAAAGTTAAAACTTCTTTATACATAATTACAATAATTAAAAAAGTTTGTTTAACTAGTTCATTTCCTTCAACAAATCGTAGATTGTCTGCCACAACTAGGTCTTAAGCTCAGAAACCCTCAAGAAAAAATAAGAAATAATATCGTCACTGACTTGAGGAAAACAGTAATAATTGCAATTTAAAATATTCCCTAAATTAAACTGGTATATACAGCACTAGGATCAGAAGTTGAATTCTCAAAATTAGAAAGATTCCTACTTTTGATCATGAAATGTCATAAAAAAAGGATGAAATGAATTAAATTTAGTAACTCGAAAGTATGCTAGTAGTAGAGTGACAAACATGTCTAGAGCAATGTGTAAACATTAGTAAATGTGTGTAAAAGAGTGTAAATAGTGGTCCCAGTTATTTAATAGCCATAATTTATTATTAACAAATTATCTTAATAAGCTTTGCTTAGAATTGACTATTTATTTATTTTTTATTTATTCATAAGACGCCGATCGTCAAGATATGGGCGAATATGGATTTCGAATGAGTGTGATGAGTGTAGATGAGCGAATGTAGTCATTGTTACAAACTAAGGCCGACTTATTCCTTAGAAAGTGTCATTAATTAATAGCCCAATGACAAATGAACAGCCGGTGATTATCAGCTGATCCTTCTCAAAATGTATTGACTCTGATTGACTAAAAATGATAACTTGTGGTTTACACGTACATTGCTGGTCAAACGATAACTTGTGGTTTATACGTACATTGCTGGTCAAATGATAACTTGTGGTTTACACGTTCATTGCTGGTCAAATGATAACTTGTGGTTTACACGTACATTGCTGGTCAAATGATAACTTGTGGTTTATACGTACATTGCTGGTCAAATGATAACTTGTGGTTTACACGTACATTGCTGGTCAAAAGATAACTTGTGGTTTACACGTACATTGCTGGTCAAATGATAACTTGTGGTTTATACGTACATTGCTGGTCAAATGATAACTTGTGGTTTATACGTACATTGCTGGTCAAATGATAACTTGTGGTTTACACGTACATTGCTGGTCAAATGATAACTTGTGGTTTATACGTACATTGCTGGTCAAATGATAACTTGTGGTTTACACGTACATTGCTGGTCAAATGATAACTTGTGGTTTACACGTACATTGCTAACCAAATGATAACTTGTAGTTTATACGTACATTGCTGGTCAAATGATAACTTGTGGTTTATACGTACATTGCTGGTCAAATGATAACTTGTGGTTTATACGTACATTGCTGGTCAAATGATAACTTGTGGTTTATACGTACATTGCTGGTCAAATGATAACTTGTGGTTTACACGTACATTGCTGGTCAAATGATAACTTGTGGTTTATACGTACATTGCTGGTCAAATGATAACTTGTGGTTTACACGTACATTGCTGGTCAAATGATAACTTGTGGTTTACACGTACATTGCTGGTCAAATGATAACTTGTGGTTTACACGTACATTGCTGGTGAAATGATAACTTGTGGTTTATACGTACATTGCTGGTCAAATGATAACTTGTGGTTTACACGTACATTGCTGGTCAAATGATAACTTGTGGTTTATAAGTACATTGCTGGTCAAGTGATAACTTGTGGTTTATACGTACATTGCTGGTCAAATGATAACTTGTGGTTTATACGTACATTGCTGGTCAAGTGATAACTTGTGGTTTATACGTACATTGCTGGTCAAATGATAACTTGTGGTTTATACGTACATTGCTGGCCAAATGTAATCACAGATCATTTTATTAATCAGATTTAAATTTATTTTAAAATCATGCCACTCCATCAAACATTTCTAATATTATTTCATACTTATTGGTATAAAAGGATAGCTTAGTGCAAGACAATTATTTTTCACTTAATTATGTATTAATTTAAATCACAATTATACTAATCTTTTCTTTAAATACATTTCGTTTTGTAAATATATATTTCTTATTGTAAGTTCATTTAGAATTCTACAAGAAAATGTTCATTAATGACAAAGGGCAAAATACTATAAAATATTTTAGTGAATTTAACTTAACTTTACAAGAAAGGTTTTTAGAGTAAGACATTTCAGTTTCTAAGCGCATATCACTTTCTTACGGAAAAACTTAAGTGTTAAAAGAGTCAAGTTTACGTGGCGGGTGAAATTGAGAGATGCCAGTTTTTCTTTAAAAAAGCCTTCATCCCCCCACACTTCTTACTTACAACTCATATACTTTTTGTAAATATACAAGGGTGCTATATTCTTTCATTACTAAGAACCTATAAAATTAAGTTGGTTGTTAAAAAAATCATTGTACAACTGTTGACTATTTCATTTTGAAACCTTCGTGTTACGTAAAAGAATGGAATAATTCCTATATTAATGACAAAGAATTATTCTTTGTCATTAATATAGGAATAATGAATATTGTTTCTGTGTTCATGTCTAGTAAATATATTTTGTAAATATATTCAATTTAGACGAAAACTTTAATTAAAAAAACCCTCCTTAAAACTTATAATTTATTAGTGTTGAGTAAATATTTAATATATAATATAAACTATTTACTCATAATTATTTATAATATTAATTTATAGCTTCATAAAATGTAAAATTTTAGTACAGTTAATAAATATGATAATATGATTTTGGCTTATAAAAAGGGTTTCACAATTCTTTTAATTGCAGTTAAAATATATCAGATGGGAAGCTTTTTATGTAAAACGAGGACATTTATTTGTCAAAGCCTAATTCTTAGCTCTGTTTATTTTTTAGGCTACTTACTATACATTAGTTTTGTAAATATCATAGTGATATCTCAAACATAAGATATAATCTTTTATAGTGTTTATTTTAACAAATAATGACCAATCAAAAAAACCATTTGTAGCAAGAAACAGCTGAGTTCAATATGGCTTAGACTTGTCAGACGTATCAGGAGGTGTAATGAATTTTTTATTACTTTACGTGTAGGATATATGAAAAGTCTCAAATCAATTACAATTTACATTTAGATGGAAAATGGTTACATAAATAAAATCGAAGTCTATAGAAATGTTATAAGAGTAATAAATAATTTATTTAAATCTGAATCCAAAGAACGTGAAGAATTTAATTTGTACTGTAACTTCATTAATTTAAAGCTTCATCTTTGTAATTTTATATAATTTTAGTGATTGTTGTATGCTGTTGATGGAAAAGTAAATGAAATGTGTAGTGAGGAAAGAGGTAAATAAAGACACATTTCCTTTTGTCGGTAAAGACGAGCCAATTTTTGTTTTATAGGCTCGTTTGACAAATGGCCTTATTATTTAGTTTATTAGTTAATTGAACAATTGTTTTATTTACAAATTCCAGGTTAGGACTACTAAGTCCTCTCTCATACCTAACCGACATATGTGGTATATAATTATATACCTAAGCTGCTGACCAAACATAAAACTTACATGGGATGTATTTATGATGGAAAACTCAAGTTTTATTTCAACGCAAGAATATATAATAAATAGTTTGTAGTCTGACATGTTAGTATTTTAATCTGGATACGGTCTGGAAGCACGTATTCTCCATTAGGCCACGTAGCGGAAGAGCCACTGGGCCGGAAGTATGAGGAATGTGGTCAGAATACCGAGTGACTGCTGCCTCAGCATGGTCTGAGTGCTATATTTTTATTCTTACACCAACTCAGGTACACTTAAAAGCATTATACATTAAATATAGCTCAAAAATCAAAATCCACTGACGTCATCGGGCAATGGGACGTGGATAAAATATTGAGTGTTATTTATAAATGTTGGTAGTTTCAACAATACTACTAGTTCGACCACTACTGTAACATCTTGATTGTAGGCCACGAGTAGCAGCAGAAATACAATCAGCAACTATTTATTGTTCACTAGTGCATTCAATAAATTATTTTGATAACATTGTATTTTGAACGGACATCATCACTTATATAACTTAAACTGATCAACGCGTTATCGGAAGATATAAGAGGTGAGCCCAACGAAACACTGTTTGAGGGGAAATTGCGGCGCTTCTTCGGTAATGTAGCTTTCTATAGAGTATCGGAGTTTTTGGAGATGACTGCGCACTAAAATCAAATATTTTAACGACTCCTGTGTAGGCTATTACATATATATATATTTGTTTTAACCTATTTACTTGTTTAACTTTACTTAATTTTGACGCATGCTATACAACAATGTATTGTGTTTATGGCAATAAAGAATATTATTATTATTATTATTATCATTTACATACAACCACTACAGTTACGTATGTTTTTTAATTAATTAGATATTAAATATTTAATTTTGACAGATTAACCATAAAACTTTTAAAGTTTTATAAATATTCTGATTACTTCACATTATTTATTGATTTGGTGTGTTGCTCATTTGATTTTATTTTTGTACTGCGTTTATTTAACAGGTGTTTAAAAATTTACAGACAATTTTCCTAGTAAACGTGCATAAATAAGTCAGTATATAATTGACTTTTTTATTTATACTACTTTTATTTATATATTTATTTATTTTTTACTTTCTACGCCAGTGGAATTTTGAAAGTGCTATTCAAACGTTGTTGAGGGACAACGGTACAAACCCTTAAGGAAAATTTAGGTTTATTTGTTTCATAAAAGTTAATAAATAATGTTTAGTGGTATTTGTATTTTGAATAAAATGTTGTTAGTTTTTCCACAGTTTTTTTATCTGTTCAACTATTTATTATAGGTAACCTTAAAATGTACATAAACCTTTAAGAAAGGATAACGTTTGAAAACATAACACGTCAATAACTATAGTAATTTTATACTTTTTCATCATAGTTTTTGTTGTAAAGAAACTTTATATAAAAATACTGTTAAAACTATATAAAATTTATTACATACTTACTTATTATTTAGGTGCACGATTAATATTTAATTACGTTCATGCACAGATGGACAGGTGGAGTATTTAGAAAGGCTGGTTATATTAGGTGCATGCACAGATGGACAGGTAGAGTATTTAGAAAGGCTGGTTATATTACGTGCATGCACAGATGGACAGGTAGAGTATTTAGAAAGGCTGGTTATATTACGTGCATGCACAGATGGACAGGTAGAGTATTTAGAAAGGCTGGTTATATTACGTGCATGCACAGATGGACAGGTAGAGTATTTAGAAAGGCTGGTTATATTACGTGCACGCACAGATGGACAGGTAGAGTATTTAGAAAGGCTGGTTATATTACGTGCATGCACAGATGGACAGGTAGAGTATTTAGAAAGGCTGGTTATATTACGTGCATGCTCAGATGGACAGATAGAGTATTTAGAAAGGCTGGTTATATTACGTGCATGCTCAGATGGACAGGTAGAGTATTTAGAAACGCTGGTTATATTACGTGCATGCTCAGATGGACAGGTAGAGTATTTAGAAAGGCTGGTTATATTACGTGCATGCACAGATGGACAGGTAGAGTATTTAGAAAGGCTGGTTATATTACGTGCATGCACAGATGGACAGGTAGAGTATTTAGAAAGGCTGGTTATATTACGTGCATGCACAGATGGACAGGTAGATTATTTAGAAAGGCTGGTTATATTACGTGCATGAACAGATGGACAGGTAGAGTATTTAGAAAGGCTGGTTATATTACGTGCATGCACAGATGGACAGGTAGAGTATTTAGAAAGGCTAGTTATATTACGTGCATGCACAGATGGACAGGTAGAGTATTTAGAAAGGCTGGTTATATTACGTGCATGCACAGATGGACAGGTAGAGTATTTAGAAAGGCTGGTTATATTACGTGCATGCACAGATGGACAGGTAGAGTATTTAGAAAGGCTGGTTATATTACGTGCATGCTCAGATGGACAGGTAGAGTATTTAGAAAGGCTGGTTATATTACGTGCATGCACAGATGGACAGGTAGAGTATTTAGAAAGGCTGGTTATATTACGTGCATGCACAGATGGACAGGTAGAGTATTTAGAAAGGCTGGTTATATTACGTGCATGCTCAGATGGACAGGTAGAGTATTTAGAAAGGCTGGTTATATTACGTGCATGCTCAGATGGACAGGTAGAGTATTTAGAAAGGCTGGTTATATTACGTGCATGCTCAGATGGACAGGTAGAGTATTTAGAAAGGCTGGTTATATTACGTGCATGCACAGATGGACAGGTAGAGTATTTAGAAAGGCTGGTTATATTACGTGCATGCACAGATGGACAGGTAGAGTATTTAGAAAGGCTGGTTATATTACGTGCATGCACAGATGGACAGGTAGATTATTTAGAAAGGCTGGTTATATTACGTGCATGCACAGATGGACAGGTAGAGTATTTAGAAAGGCTGGTTATATTACGTGCATGCACAGATGGACTGGTAGAGTATTTAGAAAGGCTGGTTATATTATGAATTTTATTCAAATGTTGTTTGCACAAGACATTTATTTAAATCATTTATAGGAATAGCCTGCTATTTATTGCTTTTTGTCGTAATATATTATAATAAGATATTTATATAAATTAAGTATATTTTATTTAAATAAATTATATACTTATAGGTGATACATTTGAATTCCGAAAGTTATATTTCGGAATAAAATAGTGTAAGGTAATATAGAACACTATTATTAAAATTATTTAAAACGTTGTCTCTATAAACATATTAGATTAGAGATACCTTAGGTATGGAAGCATATTTGGTAAATTAAAATATTAGTTAAATTATATTTTACTTTTTAGTTCACAAGCTTATTGTAGTACATCGTATGCTTCTTTTCAAATTACATAGAAATAGCTTAACTAAAGTTTGTTTTTCAAAACCTTTGGGAAATTCTCTCAAACGCACAGCAAATGTTCAAAACTCTTAAAGCCTTTACCAAGACCGGAAATAGGGCGACACGTTCTTTGTCCACGCACGTTATTACTTTCAAAAGTTTTCTTTCTTTGAGCGTTTTCTTCCATTTTTTATTTACCCATGTCCCAATGTATGGGATATTCTCATTCCACAATCAGCAGGTTATATTATACACACTCTTGGTAATGTTAACATCAGATGAATAAATTTTATTTGTAAAATGCATTCCATGTTAATTTCTTCCTGGCAAATAGATATATTAAAAAACTTAAAGGTATGGTAATATGAGAAATACACAATTTCTGAAATATTAAAGATAAAGCAATTAAATTTAGTCCATCAAAACTAAACCTATAAATTTACTTTTTGAAATAACCACCATGTCTAATCAGGGGAGGTGGTTCTTAAGACGTCAGATGAACATTTGAGATGAGATACTAGGCCGAGAATTACATAAAATTAAAGGTCTCTCGTATTGGAATATACAATCACAAATTCGTTCTCAAAATTTTCACTCTTTAAACATTACACTGTTTTAAGGTTTTAAAATTTTACAATTTAGGTCCTGTTCCAGACGGTTAATATTCTTTTCTTGGCTCTAATTGGGAAAGTTAAACTTTAATAATGCGTACTGGACTTAATAAATCGCTTTCAGGGTAGTTAGTGACTTTACATTCAATGAAGGACGGTCCACAAGTAGTTAGAAAAAAATTAAACGTAATAACTTGAGCCTAGAACAGAATACTAAAACATCTAGAACAGGACCTGAATGATAACTTTTTAAAACTTCAAACCAGCGTCATATTTTCAGGAGTAAACCTTTTGAGGTCAGATTTTTGGGTTTATATTCTGCTAATAAAGACCTTTTCTTAGCTGTACTACTCGAATTATGCTCACATTTAAGATTTTCTTCTGACTTCTTGTGGGATATCCTGTATTATACAACATTAGTATGATACCCAATAAAACTTATATATACAAAGAAAACGTGTATTATTTTATATTCATGTTGATAAATTGTTGAATACAGTTAGTATTTCTATAAGAGTTCTAAAAAATATATATATAATCAGCATGAAAGAACAACATTGAATGGAGCCATTGATTGTTGTTATGGCTCCAACAAATAGAAAATACACAGATAGATTTCTCGTCCAATACTAAATGTTGTGTCTCAAATTATCAGCTGTTTTTATGGTCCATTGTGGAGCACTAGTGTAGTCCTATGTTAAAGTGACGCAGTTTTAAACCAGCTGTATTAGCAGACCTCACTATCTAACCAAAATACTGGCACAAATGTTCCTTTTACATGAGATAAATGAAATGAAAATTGCCTTTATTGTATATAAGTACAAATGGCGATGTTAGGACTACATAGTCCTCTCTTACACCTACTATAACTATCTATTTGTAAGTAATAATATTCTCTTACGAGCTCAGCAGTTGATGAATACTAAAGTTGAATGGCAATCAATATCGACCGATGTTTGAATAGTAATCAACTCAAAATACAGTCAACTGTCATACAACTGAAGCTAGAGGAAATAGGTTATTTTCTCCGTCAATTACACTTAACTATAGTTTAAGAATTTTATTAATGTACCAGTAATTGTTATGAAGTGAATATTATTATAATGTTCTTGGGGAAATAAATTTTAGTATATATTTATCAGTTTTTTATTAATAAGTTATAATTTAGCATTGATTTTACATTCACACATATTGATTTTTAATCAATGCTACATTTTTTGTCTAACTAAAAGTTGTTTTGGGATCCAGTAATGGTACGCCAGTGTGGTCCCATGTAAAGGAGTCGGCACTGGTGGCGCAGTGCTGTAACTCAGCTACTTGAGGACAAAGTCTTTGGGAGATTGTATGAGATAGGTTCCATGTTCGGTTCTCTTAATACCGACATCGCGTCCGCTCAATGGTTGCCATCGGCGTGGACACTACTAGAGAAGTCCTTTTATGCAATTTAGTCATTTTCACATTTAAAATGTACAGCACAAGTAAATGTCACACAACAAAAACCCACCACAATACAAGCACAAAATGCACAAATATATTACAATACAAGTACAAAATGCACAAATATTATGGTGATCGATTTCGGTCAACCACGCTCACCTTCCTCAGACCAGAGGGATTCACAAAAGAATCTACGCACTTAGCAAACATACGTACAGTGGAATTGACCCACCCACCCACCCATATACGTACAGTGGTATTGACACAACCACCCACCCATATACGTACAGTGGTACAGTGGTGTAAAGAACAGACATGAGAGTGATCCCCTCAATTAATAAATGGTTCCAAAGAATTGACACAAACTTACACCCACTCATACACTTACAATGGTAAATGCCCACCCGCCCACCCATACACTTACAGTGGTAATTGCCCTTCCACCCACCCACACACGTACAGTGGTAATTGCCCTCCCACCCACTCATACACTTACAATGGTAATGCCCACCCATACACTTACAGTGGTAATTGGAATTTTGGGAAATCCTTTCCTAGGAGTTCTGTATGATACATAAGCAAACTTACTTCTAAATTTTATCAAAATGGTGTAACCCGCCCACCCATGCACGTATAGTGGTGTTGACCCACCCACCCACCATGCACGTACAGTGGTGTTGACCCACCCACCCACCATGCACGTACAGTGGTGTTGAATTGACCCACCTGCTCATCCATACACGTACAGTGGTATTGACCCACCCGCCCACCATACACGTACAGTGGTATTGACCCACCCGCCCACCATACACATACAGTGGTATTGACCCACCTGCCCACCATAGACGTACAGTGGTGTTGACCCACCTGCTCATCCATACACGTACAGTGGTATTGACCCACCCGCCACCATACACGTACAGTGGTATTGACCCACCTGCTATTCATACACGCACAGTGGTATTAACCCACCCGCCCACCCATACACGCACAGTGGTATTGACACACCCACCACCATACACGTACAGTGGTAATGATACCACTGTACGTTTATGGGCGGGTGGGTGGGTACCTTTTCGACAAGTTATTCCATATTGTATCCTTGAACTGTAAATGTGAATAGCTAAGTTACATTAGCTAAGTTAGATTAGCTAAGATACCTTAGCTACGTTATATTAGGTAAGTTACATTAGATAAGTTATTTAGAGGTTTAACATAATATATGTCTTGCCTATGCGGAGGTGACGCAACACCACTGTACGTATGTGGGTGGGTGGCTGGGTCAACACTACTGTACGTGTGCGTGGGTGGGCGGTTGGGTCAACACCACTGTACGTATGTGAGTGGGTGGCTGGGTCAACACTACTGTACGTGTGTGGGTGGGCGGTTGGGTCAACACCACTGTACGTATGTGAGTGGGTGGCTGGGTCAACACTACTGGGTAGTAGTAGGGTTTTGCCGTTCCTGGCCCAGTATTATCTAGGGTGGATAATACACCGTAAATTTTAGATTGATAATTTCATAATTTGGTTTGATTGATAATTTCACAGTTTGCTTGGATTGATAACTTTTCATGGTTGAAAATTTTGTGTTTGCCGTTCCTGGCGCAGTGCTAGGCGTGAATTTTGATGGGGAAAAAATATGAGTGTTGAATGTTCTAGTTTTACGCGTGGGGTTGAGTTTTGTCTACCGTAATTTCTGTAGGTGTAGATAAACAATGTTATTTACAAATGGGTTCAAGATCAGGCGATTGTCTTGATCCACGATTGTAACAGTGATTTGCTGTATTTTTCGCAAGCATATTAAAAAAAAAAAAAAAATGGGTTTCAATACCACTGAAATTGTATGGGTGGGTGGGAGGGTCAATACTACTGTACGTGTATGGGTGGGCGGGAGGGTCAATACTACTGTACGTGTATGGGTGGGCGGGAGGGTCAATACCACTGAAATTGTATGGGTAGACGGGAGGGTCAATACCATTGAAATTGTATGGGTGGACGGGAGGGTCAATACTACTGTACGTGTTGCTGATTATTTTAACAAATTGTTGTCTTGTTGATATACCTCAGTGCGCATTATGGGCAGGTTAGGATATCATATATCATTATGTTTGTGTTTTGTATGCGTAAAAGACGATGTTTGCCTCATGGTAAGTTTAGTTGATTACATTATTCGTATAGTTGTTCTTATAAGGATGTATAATGAGTACCTATAAAGAAATGTGCAAACTTTGATAAGAAGTGATTATTATAATATATATGGGGTGAGTACATGTTGATAGTATTACATTCAAATCATTGTGGTGGTTGTCAATACCACTGTACGTGTATGGGTGGGCGCGTGGGTCAAAATACCACTGTACGTGTATGGGTGGGCGGGTGGGTCAATACCACTGTACGTGTATGGGTGGGCGCGTGGGTCAAAATACCACTGTCCGTGTATGGGTGGGCGGGTGGGTCAAAATACCACTGTACGTGTATGGGTGGGTGGGTGGGTCAATACCACTGTACGTGTATGGTTGGGCGCGTGGGTCAAAATACCACTGTCCGTGTATGGGTGGGCGGGTGGGTCAATACCACTGTCCGTGTATGGGTGGGCGGGTGGGTCAATACCACTGTACGTGTATGGGTGGGCGCGTGGGTCAAAATACCACTGTACTTGTATGGGTGGGCGGGTGGGTCAATACCACTGTACGTGTATGGGTGGGCGCGTGGGTCAAAATACCACTGTACTTGTATGGGTGGGCGGGTGGGTTAGGATTCCACGTAAAGCTGTAGGTCCCATAGTTGCCCTCACTATTGGGCTATAATAAATAGTCCTTTCTGAGCTAAGTCGAACTCAGATAGTAACAATGACTACACTCGTTCATCTACACTCATTCACTCCTCATATTCGCCCATATCTCTGCGATCGGTGTCTTAGAGATGAATAAATGAATAAATAAATAAATAAATGTAATGCAGTTTAAATCAGGTGTAGTAGACATCAATAAAGAAATTACTAACGCAAATATTAATATTGTATTAGAAATATATTTATTTTGTAAATAATTTGATTAAGGTATTTACTGTGATAATTCATATATTACATCATACTGTTTTTTTTTCAATTGTCATAGTAATACTAATATTCTTTAGTTAATATATTTTGAAAGAAAATTTAGTTTCAACAGGCTTGACAATAAAATAATTTTTAAATGAGAGGAATAGTTTTACAAGTTTGTACCATTTTTTTAAAGTCACATTTAGCTAAACATAAATAAATTTAATATTTATGACTTGTTTGTAACCAAAAATATAATTCTAGGATACAAATGACGAACACATTCTATGGCATGTGTGAAGGAAAATTTTAAGCTAACGAATTTATACTTTCAGTGATATTAGTCAAGTGTTTTTTAAATTAAATAAACATTTCAGTGAAAATGAAGTATATCGAAGAACGGACATTTAACATAAAATTAAATAAGTTATTAACCAGAATGTTACATTAAATAAAAATATTTAAATCAGTTAAAACTATATAATATTTTCTAAGTGAGTTAAAATGTCTCAATAAGATGACAGAATATTTTTTAAAAAGGAAAAACGATTTCCTCCAGGTGGACAGTAAATAAACCGATAGGATATAAAATAATAATTTTATGTTTCATCAAAAGATTGAATGTCGTTCCTTAACATTTTACTGGGCAATATTAAGCAATAAAGAAAATGTTGACCGTCCTCATTAAAAATATCAATATTACGTCTTCAAAATAATGTTATAATGTTTAAGATTTACCTCAACATTCTTGCGTAAGTATATATACTGCCACCCTTCCTTATAGGGAGAGACAATGTAAAGTATATATATACTACCATCCTTCCTTATAGGGAGAGACAATGTAAAGTATATATATATACTGCCATCCTTCCTTATAGGGAGAGACAATGTAAAGTATATATATACTGCCATCTTTCCTTATAGGGAGAGACAATGTAAAGTATATATATACTGCCATTCTTCCTTATAGGGAGAGACAATGTAAAGTATATATATATACTGCCATCCTTCCTTATAGGGAGAGACAATGTAAAGTATATATATACTGCCATCTTTCCTTATAGGGAGAGACAATGTGAAGTATATATATATATATACTGCCATCCTTCCTTATAGGGAGAGACAATGTAAAGTATATATATATATATATATATATATATATATATATACTGCCATCCTTCCTTATAGGGATAGACAATGTAATGTATATATATATATATATATATATATATATATATATACTGCCATCCTTCCTTATAGGGAGAGACAATGTAAAGTATATATATACTGCCATCCTTCCTTATAGGGAGAGACAATGTAAAGTATATATATACTGCCATCCTTCCTTATAGGGAGAGACAATGTAAAGTATATATATACTGCCATCTTTCCTTATAGGGAGAGACAATGTAAAGTATATATATACTGCCACCCTTCCTTATAGGGAGAAACAATGAAAAGTATATATACTTCCACCCTTCCTTATAGGGAGAGACAATGTAAAGTATATATATATATACTGCCATCCTTCCTTATAGGGAGAGACAATGTAAAGTATATATACTGCCATCCTTCCTTATAGGGAGAGACAATGTAAAGTATATATATACTGCCACCCTTCCTTATAGGGAGAGACAATGTAAAGTATATATATATACTGCCACCCTTCCTTATAGGGAGAGACAATGTAAAGTTTTAAAAGTATGTCTAAGCCCCACATTAACCCGAATAACTCGTTAAGGTCGGAGAGCACGTCCTCCCCATTAGTGCACGTAGCGAAAGAACCACTAGTCCGGAAGGGTCGTAGTGTGAGCGAAATGACAATTAACTTTTGTTAAAGCACTGTTTAAGTACTCCAGTCTTGTCAACATCCTATTTTTTATGGTAGCACCCTTTCAGGAGTAATGACATTTTAATGTTTGCAGATTGACTGTTAAAGTAGTGATATTAATAGTTCGGCTTTTTTACTTATGTCCTTGAACTAGAAGGAATGGAAGACTGGATTTTAGTTAAAAGTATTTTTTATCCGTAGTAAGCTCCAAATTTATAATGAGCCTGTAGGTGGAGATACGGTGAAAACGTATTTTTATCGATTTTTGTCTGACTAATCAAAACTATCCATCAATCATCTTTACTAAGACACAATCTGCTTGAAAGTAAAATAAATTAAGGAGAAATAAAAAGGGCCTTAAACCTGAACACTCCATCTTACATCCACAGAAGGTATTTCATGAAGAAGTTTAGTATTCAGGCAATAACCTGAATAGTGCTGATTCTCTAATGATGGAAGGTTTATTTTTTAACTTAACTACATAAATTAAAATATATCTAAAGCCATATAATATTCAGTACTTTCCCATGTTGTATAATAATATTAATAACAACTTGGATTAAGAAAATATTACATCTCGTATTATATGAATCGATGGAAAATATTTTCAACATATCGATATATTGAATTACCAATACATCTCAAACAAAATATCGATATAAAAATTTAAAGTTCGTCTTATTTTACCAGTCAAAGTTAAGGCTAAGAAGCCCTCTCTAACACTTAACCAACGGCTTTACGAGACTTCCGATCCACGGGAGCGGCAGGGCATAAACTGTTAGTAGTCATATTGGGAATCGAACTTGGACCGACTGCATCGTAAGCCAACGCCGTAGCCCCTTAGCTACGGCCATTCAAAAAAATCTAATATCGATATATCGAGCTGTAAATGATTCGTCTGTTTCAAATTATGCACCAATTCTTATGTCATGTTCAAAAATACACTCATGTTTAGCTGTCACTATTTAGAATACTGAATGTTAACATAAATACATTTATCTTCACCAAAAACGTAGTGGTGATATGTAGGGTTTAATGAAAAAAAAAGAATAATTATATCTTTTATTATTACGTTAATTATAAATGAGTAATGTAATAAAGGTCTGTAAGGCGACTTGCTAGGCATCCATTTAAGACCTGCCTCACTTATTCTATTTATGCTATCTTATTCCTCCGTAAAATAGTACAAGGAGTACTCTGAAACTATGTGATCCATTGTTTGGATAGACTCTCCGTAATCACATGACTGATCTAATGTCAATCACCATTTGTATTTCCAGTAGTTACATCTGCCCACGACAGTTCGGAACCGATTCAATAATGTCCACTCCCTACGAGGGAGGTTCATCCCACCTACAGGTATTAAGGAACTTCATTTATCCATAAAAACTGTTCCACGCTATGACCCAGCTGGTATTGGGTGGGACTAACATTATTAGCAGCTGCCTTTCATTTGATTACTGCAGGCTATAATCTGTCACTGTTTGCACTGTGTATGTCATCACAGTGTTGCAGTGATGATAACTACTCCTCCTTTGATACAAACATTAGTAGTAACTGCCGTCCAAGAATGTTTACAGCCCATGCTCTGCCAAATTACTTTTAAAAGACCACAGTTCTAACATAATATGAAACTGTTTACAAGATTAAATTGAATATAGTGTATATAATCTCTGTCAAAAGTTCGCAACCTGTAGGTAATTATGTAAGCTCTTCAGTTAGGCCAACTTTTCTTTAGTAACATTGATTGAAGACATTTGAAGTGTATATTCACCCATACCTTGATGATCACGTCTTAATGAAAAGTAAAATATGAGTAACATTGATTGAAGACATTTGAAGTGTATATTCGTCCATACCATGATGATAACGCCTTAATAAAAAGTAAAATATATGAGTATCACCAACCACCATTGATTAGATGAGCAAATAAAACCATTAGAAATTTGTTACTTTTCAGATAATTTGCATGAACTTTTATACTAAATTCATAATTTTGTCACAAAAGAACGTTATTTTACAGTTCATACACGAGAAACTCTAAAAATAGATTTAAAGATTCTTCTAACTGAGAGAAAACGAATTATAAATATCAACCCAATATTTTATTTCTTATATGGAAAGATACAACAGAACTGTCATCGCGTTGAAAGGCTTTAGCAGTTTATATCAACTGTATGTACCTCGGAGTCCCAGAGGCTGAAATCCCAAGAGGAGAATAAACTCCATTGTTTTTTGTCTTTGTATTCATCGTGTTCCACCGCTGACAATCACAACAATAACTTGCATTTTTCCACGAATAAAAGTGTTTAATAATGTTTTTTCTTCCGTTATTTTAATAAAAACCTTTATATCTTACACCTTAAAATAAAAGAAAATATTTACAAGTTCTAATATAGTTTCTTCCACATAATCGAATCTTGATTACTTCTATATTATTCAAATTAAAAAAAATAAAATTGATACAGCAAATGTGTTTTTAAAACATAAAAGTACTAGCTGTATCCGCCCACTTCGCCGGTCATAATATTGTGTTTTACTATGTAATTGAAATATGCTGCAAGCTTTCAGTTTACACTGTATTTTTCTCTATTATTTAAATAATTCGTATTGAATTTCTTAGAAACATTTATAGTAAATATATAATTTCCAACAAATTCATAGACCATTGAATAATTACTTAAAAGTGAATCAAACTAAATTATTTTGTTTTTGAAAAACATAATATATTCTAACAAATACAGATTGATACCCGTAACTAAAAATATCTCTCTGTTAATGTACCTTCGTAGGAGGCAACAACAATAATTGAACGAAATGAACATCGAGCACAACAGTTTTGTTTTACAATAAAACAATGTAAGCCTACTTTGAGAGGGAGCAGAGTAGGGCAATTATACAAATTAACATTGTAGTCTTGCTATTTCAATCATATTTTGCTTGTAATTTAAAAACTTTGATTGTCTAAAAAAATCTTAAAGTCTACAATTAGAGGCCGTAGAGTACGGCAATTGACTCTAAATCAATTAAATGTTGGGGTTCTCACCATGTTTAGCCACGTCTGATGAAGTGGCACTACATGCGTTTAAATAAAATTTAAAATTTTTCAATTGAAATCAGTTTGTTCTCTTAGATAAAAAAGTTTCAAAGTCTAGAAACTCTGTAAGTTTACTTTTAGAGGGCACACTTTCCTGTAGTTGACTCTGAATCAGTGAAATATCCGGTTTCTCGCCGTATTTAGCCATGTATTGTGAATGGGCTATGCATTTGGTCAACTTAAATTGTACATTTTCCGATTAGAATCAGTTTATTCTCTTAGATAAAAAAGTTTCAAAGTATATAAGATAAATCTGTAAGTCTACTTTTAGAGGGCACAAAGTACTATATTTTATTCTGAATCAATAAAATATTGCGTTTCTCGTCATGTTTAGCCAAGTCCAATGATCTGGATATGAATGCTTTAAAACTAAATTGTTAATTTTCCGTTTGAAAACAGTTTTCTCTCCTCGGTAATAAAGTTTCATAGTCTAGAAAAATCTGTAAGTCTATTCTTAGAGGCCATTAACCAATTTGATTTACATTCACAAATTGAAAATCTAGCTCTATCTAAGGATGAAGGAGGTGAGAAAGAGCAAAAAATCATAGGGCCAAAGCTGTACATCGTCTCAAATCAGGTACAGAAAATTCTGTTAGTTTTGCTGTAGAAATAATCATTTAGCCACAAAAGTCCAATTAGAGAAACACTGTTTTTGGAATTTAAATCTGTTGGTACCAAAAAGGCTGCCATCTTTGGTTTGCTTAGAATTTTTCTAAATCCTTTCTCATTGCACATCTACAAAATTTCAGCCTAGTAGGCTTAATACTTTTTTAGTTACAGCGATGAGTGGGTGAGTCAGTGGTATTTGCCTTACTCCAATTACAGTGTGATTATATATATATCGTATAAGTTGGTTCACGAGTTAGGGCTACTAGTGTAATAAATTGAATAATAACTATAATTAATATATATAAAAATGAATAAAGGATACTTAATTATAGTTATTATTCAATTTATATATATATATATATATATATATATATATATATATATATATATATATATATATATATAGTGTTTTTCCCAACTGTATTCTAGGAACTATTTTACTTCAATCTCATATATAAACTTGCAAACTGTTGGATGTATACCTTTCCCCCTGTATCACAGTATATCCATAGAGGTGGGCTTGGAAACATCCCTTACATTCATAAAGGATGTAAGCCGATAAAAGCCTTATTCTTGGACTTACGTTTTTGTTTGTAAACATGTATTCGTT
The DNA here is from genome assembly GCA_035578905.1 of Stictocephala bisonia. Taxonomy (NCBI): domain Eukaryota; kingdom Metazoa; phylum Arthropoda; class Insecta; order Hemiptera; family Membracidae; genus Stictocephala; species Stictocephala bisonia. The sequence continues at coordinate 1,239,290 of JAQJVL010000125.1, forward strand.
TAACATTGTAGAGTAATTTTATCATTGACATTATTACCATATTTATTTAATATTTAATACAATGTATAAAAGTATTACGATTTGAAATATTCTTTGAAGAATATAGATTTCCTATTAAAATCGTACAGTGTATTATAATACTATTAAAATAGTTATTAATTTTTTATTTGTACCTGCAATTTAAGTATTAGTTACATATTGGGCACGGTAAAGTACATCGAACAGTTATTAAAGCCATAAAATATTTTATAAATGATGATATCATTTACATTTTGGGTTCGTAGAATGTTATGATAATGAAATAAAAGTAATTATACATTAATTTAATGTTATATGGTTATAATTAATAACTAAGACTAAATTATGCGGCCTTATAAACTAGTTTGTAAATTTGTAGGTGGATTAGGTTGAGTGGTCTATCTTAACAGTGAAAATAATTATACAATATGTTGTCAATTTAAAATCCTCTATTTTTAAGCTATTTAGATGCCATAATATTATTTAGTTAATAATAGTTTGGAAGTTCTATGTCAACGCATATATTTTTATTTGTAATGGCATAAAGAAAATGTAAAATATAACATGAACATTTACAAAACTAAATTAATGTAACAATGAAAATAATACAATAAATAAACATGGAAAAAGAACAGTAAAAAATAAAAATATAACAAGAACTATTTTATGATTATCTTAAATAATTCCTGATACTTGGGTATCTTAAGATTAAAAAATAAGATAATAGGGAAATACTGGTTTATATGTATAATAAATTAACAATACTTATCCAAAGCATTTACTAACAAAAAAGTCACAACATAGCTCAGAACTAAAGACGAATTAGGTTGTGTTTTGTTTATGTTTTACTCAGCTGTTATTAGCTTTCATCTATCTGTATTCTAATACAGTAGTTATTGAGCTAGCCAACAGTCACTTATTTACAAGACTGAATATTTGATGTAACAAGTAGACGTTTATCATACTACCTGCAATACTCATTTTGAATGTTTGGCGTGGAAATTACATGAACGAACATAAAAAAGAAAATAAATAAATAAATAAAAAATAAAAAAAAAACTTATACGCATCAGATTTTAATTCTGTTTGTACTGTTTTGTTCTAAATTAAATGAACTGACAAAATATCAAATAAAAATTCGTTAACATTAGAAAAAAAATCTCGTTTAACTAACCTTAAAAATTAAGAACAACAGTGAAGTAATAAATTCAACTATAAATATAAATACAAGTAAAGAGAATACTATATAATGACAACAGATAAATATATTTCAAAAGAAAACATAATAAAAAACAGAAAATCATATGAATACCAGCCATTATAAGAAACATGCCATATAAATAACATAAGAAAGATTATGGTAACGTTAAATATATTTGTTTTTGTAATTGCCATTAAAAAATAACCAGACCGAGGCAAGGCGTCAGAAAGACAATAAGAGAATGGCAAGGGCTAGAGCCACTATGACTTGAGTCACGCTAGACGGATAATGCACAGACTATTATAGTATTATAGTATGTATAGATGATAATGATAAGTACATGTTACTGCATGAGGCTTAGAGGAGGGAGTTATGATTATATAAAAAACATATTTCGTACAACGATACTTTTTATAAAAAAAGCTATCTTGATTTAGTTAAAGTACTTCTAAATTGAACACGATAAAAAATGTAATCTTTGCTATGGACTAAAATTTAAATCCATCATGAATAACAAAAATATAAAATAAAATATTTTTGTATTTAATAACAATTTTACTCACCACTTCACACGGGCCTGTTGGTGAACTTTATTCAATGAGTGACTTCCGTGCGTTAGCTCAATGGGGATTCGAACATTAGACTAAACCCTCCGAGTCAAGCCTTAGCCACTCAGCCAACACACTGACAAGATAACACTGTTAATAATCCTTAGCAAAATAGCTATTTTATAAATTACTGTAAGATTTTTTAAAATGTTTATTTTATTTTGACTAAAAGGTATTTTTATGTGGTATTGTTATTTTAAAACATACTAAACTTCTACTTCATTTGGACCTTTGAAAATATTAAAATTCTATTTAACAGATACCTAATTATAAGCTACATATTATTTATGTAAATAGCATAATTTTGGACATAATTTTTTTCATTCCGTTTGATTGCAAAAAGAGGTTGTTTTTTTTCGTCTTTCTTTATATTTTTGTTGTAATTTATAGTAGCATAGTACATTTTATATGATTTAAATATAATGAAAGATATCGTTTAAGTTCTGACGAAATTTAATGTAAAAAGGGAGTATTTTTCAAAACCTCGAACGAAGCAAAATGTTATATGCAATAAAGGAACTCAAACATTGCCTTAGAGGACATTTTATTTTATTTTAACTATAAATAAAAGCAATAGAAAGACAATTCAATCATGAAAGTATGTTTATGATTTATTGTTTTAATATGTAAATCATATAAAATAGCATATGAACTTAAGCTTTTTTGTCAACCTAGTTAAAAGGACTTTTATTATTTATTTACATGTTGTAATCATGCTTTACAAAATATAAATTTAAATATATAATTTGCTTAGTTTGTCTTATTGGAATATAATCTCAATGTAAATTTGTATGTATATTTGAGAAAATAAAGATTATTTATTATTACTACTACAACACATAGTTGTAAACAAAATTATTTGCAAAAAGTCCAATTTAAGGACCCATATCACTTACCTACACTTAACCTTATGACAATTACGTTAAATATAAGCACACGCGAATCTTATCGCACACTTTTAGTGGCAATGGGTTGGAGATCGTAAAGGGAGGCCAATCCGTTTAGGTCTAAAGTGCGTGCCTTATCAGCCCCCGTGCTTTAATGCTTCAGTCACTATTCTTAGCTAGTTACTCCTACTGATACTTTCCTTACTAGAACTAACTGTTATTTTTATTATTTTTAGGAACATTTATTCTACAAATATTCACGCTGTAAATTGAGATTGCCTCATAATTTATTGAGGCATTTTTACCTTGAGTAGTATTATGTAATTGGAATTTATTAAAGTAACATGAAACAGTTAAGGCTTTGGTAGTCTTATAGAAGCAATATTTAAGCTAAAAGGATTAATATGGAAACATAATTTGACTGCTACTGAGAATAATTGATGTAGAAATCACCACATATTAAGGTTATGGCAAATTATTTATATAAAGATATATTCATTCATGACTTAGTCATTCTTAACTATTACGAGTATAGTTAGGTGATTCATATCTAATTATCATTAGTTTAAATTAATAATTTAAATTTTTATAGTAATTAGTTTAATTACAATAGTTTTAAACGTTATAATTAAGAAAATTAAATAATTACAATGAAACGATTACTTTAGCTGTCTTCTATCTTAGAACTTGTGTAATAATTCTAACTAAAATTGTTTAAGTGGTGGATTGTAGGTGATTTAGAAGTTAAAACTTAATTTAGCAGTGATTTTCATAAATTAATAGAGTATGCACTGAATAATTTAGAGGACATTTATAGAGAAGAAAAACTATTTTCAGTGGGTGCTTGAACACTAGGTCTGTGTTTTCAAGGAATATACCAGATTAGCTAACATGGCATAGTATTAAAAATAAAAGGCATATTTATTTATATAGATGAATAAGTCGTTTAAATAACATGAAAACTTCTTTTTAATATTTAATCTGTATTAATTCCATTGAATCAATACAGTTATTTTTTTATTTTATTGCAAATTAACAAATTTAGAGTTTTTAAAAATTTGACAGTAAACAAGAAATCTATTCAAACAGAAATAAATGTAGTAAAAACGATAAAAAAACTAAATAATGCAAAACACATATTTTATGTTTAAATGTTCCATGTTTTACTCTCAATTATCTCATTTAGTCGAATATACTCATTGAATTAAGTAAACAATTATAGTAAAAAAGTCATAAATAGTGGCACACGCGGTTCATTTTGTCGACTTATAAGATCAAACCGCCTTCAGTTTCCATAAAATAGTTAAGTCACGTCGAGTCCGTTCAAATTACATCACACACGCATGCATAGATGCAGACCACGTCCCCTCAGACATGTGATGATACTGGAAGTAGTGTGAGAGATACAGGATACATAATGCATATTAATAAGTGACATATGTAGATTCCATACATGGTTGCCACAAATGTTAGAACATGACATCTTTTTTCCCGAATTTATTATTTATTTCAGAAAAAGGTAATAAATAAAGGTAATCTAGTGAATCAAATCAAATCAGTTTTATTGCAGTGGACATTTAACAAGTATTTCAAAAGTAAATTTTATTTTAAAAGATATTTTATGTCCCACACTACAAAAAAACTCTCAAACATACAAATTTTTGCACATTCATACATCCAATTTTCCCACCTCCAATTCCGGTGTCAGTATACCCGCTGTGTGGTCTCAGAGTTATTTGCCAAAAACTCACCAACACTATAAAAAGCATGGTAGGCTAGAAAGCCTTTTAATTGAGTTTCAAACGCCTTCAGCGTTCTGGTGATTTTTGTACAATTTGGTAGTTTATTGTAAAGATGGACACCTGCCTCTGAGGGCAAATGCTCGTAAGTAACTGTTCTGTGCTTCTCAGTACTATAGTTGTCCCTGCCTCTGGTGGACAACTGGACATTCGTGAATGTCACGTCCCCGAATCAAAGCACACTTAGAAATAAAAAAAGTTGTTGTTTCTAGAATATAGAGGCAAGGTAAGGCAAGATTCTTAATTTTTTAAAGATTGGCTTGCCTGATTCTCTGAAATCAACTTTTTCGATTATCCGAATCGCTCTTTTTTTGTAATCTGAACACTCTCAAGAGCTGATTACTTGCAACGGCTCCCCACAGCACTATGCCATAGACTAGGTGGGGATAAAGTAAATCATAATGTTGGTGGATTTCCGAGATTCTAATCCCTCCACAACCATATCGACCAGACTCACCACTGCGTCTATAGTCGATTTACCCTTTCTGAATCCAAATTGGTACTCAGAGAGCTGGTTGTGTTTATTAAAAAATTTTATCTTTCTAGTTATAAAAAGTTTTTCAAATATTTTGCTCAAAATTGGCAAAATCGAGAACGGCCGATAGTTATTGATTTAGCAGGAGTCACCCTTTTTAAATATAGACGTTACCTTAGCTGTTTTAAGGAGCGAAGGAAAGACTCCAGTTTGAAAAGATAAGTTTGTTAAGTGTGTCAGTGGTCTCAATGCTTGTAGCATTTCTTTAGAACTGACATGGACATAAAATTTAGATCGTTTGAATTTTTGGCTGGGAGCTCTCTAACAATTCTGCTGATTTCTTCCTCATTGGCAAGTTCCAACACCTTCGAAGATGTTGGGCTTTGCCTTTTTGAGGGATTTGATTCATTTAATGAATAATAATGCATATTTTGGCTAGCCACCGAAGCAAAAAAGTTATTAAACTCGTTTGCCAGGATTGAAGCATTACTGACCAACTCATTTCCAATGTTTATCTTTATTTGTTTATACTTATTATTATTGTTGTTAATGAAAGACCAAGCTGTTTTAGAAACATTTGTTGAATACAGAAGTGTTTTCGTTACCTCATACGCTTTGGCTGCTAGAATGACTTTTCTGTAAATATTTTTATATTATTTGAAAACTTTTTACATAGGCGAATCGTTCGTTACCTATGTATTGAGATGTATAGCAAATGGTTCCTTGTCAGCTAACGGATATTATTTAAAAATAAGCTGTAATATATATATATATATATATTAGGATCCATGGTTTAGAAATTAGATTACCTTCCCACATTCCCCTCTATAACCCAGGCAGATATCTTTTCAATTGGGATTGTATTGGGCGAAAAAAATCAGGCTGCAGTAGGTAGAGGTGGTTTTCCATATTGTATTCTAATGTGGAAGATCCTGTATAAATGTGAGGTGTGAGGCATTCAAGATCTTGTTGAATTCTTTAAGTAGTGCCTCCTGACGCCTTATCTCTGGAGGAGCTACAGGTATATTGCACACCACCGGGATCCAAGTGAAGTTGCCATGAGTGTGCCTCATAGAGCTCTCATGACCTTATGAAGTTGAGCATAAATCGCTTTAGTATGTACGCTTTTTACATGGAATTAGTAAAAGAAGTTTAAAAATTGTTAAGATTGTTTAGTTAAGAATTTTTAAATTAAAAATATATTAGCACAAGAGTAACTCCAATAGATATTTGCCTATTTTGATGCCAACATTTCGCACGGTGAACAGAGAAAATAAAAAACCATAATAAATTAATTTTCTAGAAATGTTAGTGATTCCCTTTAAATGTGCCTTTGGTATAGACATTAATTATGTCAATATGCTGTACAAAACCATAGTCTTGCGTTTAGTTTTAACATTGTAAAAAGTTGTATTTTCACAGAGTTTGTTTGATTGATAAGCCTGTGTTACTTGTATGTTTAGTATGTACTCCACACAAAGTCTTGTTCTCACGAATTTATTAAATTATTAGTAAATATATGTTAATTGAACGGTAAGTGTGCATGCTAAAAAGAGCTGTTCACAGAGCGTGTAAAAATATTCTAAGTATATTTTGTTTTTAGTATATTTCTAAGTATATTTTGCATATACTTTAAAGGTATTAAAATAAACCTTGTGTTTTTATGAGAGGATAAAGTTTAAATTACAATTTATGATCGATTATTTGGTAAGTTTGCACGTAAAAAATAGTTTTTTGTAAAGCTTTTATTGGTTATCTAAAAATTAATAATATATAATGGGTTGACCTCATTTAGTTTTCCACTATAATTCATACATTACGCAATCAATTAGAATCATAATATTCAGGTAAACAGTTGGTTAGTATAATATTCTATTTTTCATTGAAAATTCAATACGTAAATTATGAAGTAATTCCCTAAATCTACTACGTTTTATATATACCGAGGACTCTAACTGTAACCCAATGTGTAAAATTAAAAAAATATTGTTTTCCAAATTCTTCTCATAGTTTTAGGTAAGCAAAATCTCACTTATGCTTTCATTGAAGTTATTAAGTATCAATCTCTCTGTACATTGATACAGAGGGATTTCTTTATTATACCAAAACTGACACAACTAAGTTTAACCCCAACAATATAAATATGTGTCTTCTTATAACAATATAATAAATGAACTTTAATAAATAATTTTTTAAAGGACATATCATTATAATAGGTCTCAGATTCTCATTATTTTTTAGAATGAAGAAAGTAATACTGTTGATTAACGGTATTTTAAAAATATAATAATTAGCTGTACCTTGTAATACAGTGTTATAGGAACATTTTAAATTATTTAACCATTTGTTTAACGGATTAAATACAATACTATTGTTTATTGAGTTGAAGTACATTTACCATGTTAATATTAATTGGATAATTAACATCCAACACTAACGTCCGTTAGTATTTAAGAGACAACGCTCACTTGCTGCCCACAGACACATTGACTGACAAATGGGCTTTCGCAGCTTTCGTTGCAACATCAACAATTAATTAATTAGTAATTCCATTTGATGGGGCCGGATCATACTAAATGTTAGGTACTATCCAATTATATGTATTTACAGCGACGTATTAAATATAAAAAATAACAATTATTTAAGACTTATTTATTTATACTGTATTACGAGATTGTTTGGAATTGTGAATAAATTCATTGGAATAAAATATAAATATCTATAAATATTCTTCTAAAATAAATACTTTATAAGTTCTGAAGGTTAATTTTTAAAATTTTTTAATGTAACAATTTAGTACTAAATAAACTGTAAAATTATTTTAAAAGGATTTTACTAAAGTCTTGCGAAAATATTGTGTCATAATTCGTGTTTGTTTTAAAATAAATATGCAATTCAGTAATTCAATATGATATATTATCTAATTATTCTGATAAATATTTTAAAATACAACGAAGAAGAATGTCAAGAACTCGAACTATTAAATATTTGTAGGCTGTATTATAATACATGATAGGGAATACTGTGGGGAAAATTCGTTTTTAACTTAGATTTTTTATCTGAATTTAAAATAAATATTAAAGATTGGCGCTTTTTCACCATCATATCTGATGTTACGTACAGGAAAAAATAAAAAATTTTACGACAGTATTCTGTCTATAATTCTGATGTGTTTTAATTCTTCAACAGGCAATTCTAATCCACAGATACTAAGCTGGCACAAAATGGAAAATATTTATGCTTTAATGCCACATCGTTTTATAAGATTCAAAATGAGTTTATAGACTTAAAACCCTTCTGGGTTTTATAAAATAACAAATGTTGTTGAAATAAATTTAAAATGGTGAATATAATATGTCCTCTCAATGTTAATTTATGTAAACTGTATTTCGACGAATTTAACATGTGTAAATCAAGTGATAGAGCATGTTATTTGTTAAATATATTTAGTTTTTATATAGTAAAATTTTAGTTTTGTATAGGAAGTTTTCATTGCTTTTAAAATTAAAATATTTTTAAGTAATGGCACCGAAAATATATGTAATATTAGGCTTTTATTTACTAATTATATGTTTATTACATGAAATAAATATAAATTGTCAACTGTAACTCAGACATAATGTATTTTGAACTCAATGGTTTTGCCACAAAAAATTACTTCATATGATATTTAAGTCTATCTACGTTTAACAGATATATTGTTGTTTCATCGCAGTACATTGCAGTGATTGGCTATAGCCCGTGTTTTACTGCACACACCATGAACCCCGGGGTGCTCTTAACAGTAAAGGGTTTCTTTCTTTATTTACTGTCTGTCTGACGCCAACGTGCTTTAGTTTATTTTTATGTGTCTAGCAAGTTAAACAGATAATGCTTTCGTTTATTATTTGAAATAAAAATAAAAAGGTGATGAGACGAAATATCAGTAGAACTTGTTTAAACATAATTTTTTCTTTTTTAATTATTTTGCCTAAGGAAGCATTCAAAACAGAAACTATACGAGTAAGAACTAGAAGGAGGGAAAATATGTAATTTACAACATATCCATAAAACTAATTTATGATATAAATTGTAATACGTAGATCGTATTGTCAATCAATTAAACGAACTATTTTAAGGAATCAAAATCTCTTGGTTGGAAAAATAAACATAAAATAACAAATTTTTAAACCTATTAAAGTAAAAGCAAATAAATAATAATTTTCTTGCGATTTGTCGAAATATACTTTTCACAGGAACGTATGAAGGAAACCGATATGTATGTAAGTAAAAAAATCAATATAATTATAAAATTAACACATTTAAAACTATTTCCAATATCCAGTAATTACTTGGAATACGCATTAATATGTGATCAATGCCAGTTGCATTATCGTATCAGGGCCAATGAAAATGTTAATAAAAGTTAGTTAAAGATATTAACAATACAGATACTAAGCTGGCACAAAATGGAAAATATTTATGCTTTAATGCCACATCGTTTTATAAGATTCAAAATGAGTTTATAGACTTAAAACCCTTCTGGGTTTTATAAAATGCCCAGCAAGTTGATGAGAACGACTTATAAAAATTGTAAAAACTATTAAATTTATGAATAACTTACTTAGTTAATTATCCAACAATAATTTGGAGTTAGAACAACTTAGGAGTTGGAAATTGCATCATTTATAGAAGCAAACTCCTTGTTGCAGTGGTTAAGTCATAATGGATTAATTGTAAATTCAGACAAGACAAACGTAATAAACTTTCAAATAAGGAACAATCCTGCCGTGCGCGCCTCTCTTCAACTTGGGGAAACAACTGTATCAAACACATTTGTTGTAAAGTTTTTAGGTATCCATATAAATTCTCAACTAAATTTTACACATCATATAAGTAATATCAGTGGCAAATTAGGTTCATGTCTTTACAGTATAAGAAAGTTAGTATTTTTTTGCAATAAGGATGTGTTACTCACTGCCTATTATGGTTGTTTCTATCCTCATCTTGCATATGCTGTCCCAATTTGGGGTTCTGAATGTAAAAGCACACTTGTCAAGTAAAGCCTACTACAGTTTTCATAGCTACTTAAATGATAATCAGTAATGTAAATAGTTTAGTTGGTTAGTTTTCTAAAACTAGTATATAGTTTTAAAACTACAAGTTGTAATTAAAATTTTATTGTATTGACCCACGCCAATGCTTACTTTAAGTCTAAAGGCAATAAAGGAATTTTTGATTTGATTTGATTGAACAGCTAATACACTTTAAAATTTATTATCATTAACACCCTCATATTCCATTCGTATTTTTGTTTTAGTGTTATAAACAAAGTGCCCCTTATTTAAACGCTAATAGGATTGTAATATGTATATCCATAGTTTTGTATTAATGAATTAAAAATAGCTGTTATTGTACATAGTTTTAAATCTGTCTTCTCCTGATGTACTGTTGAACAGAAAAAAGAAAATTAAAAATATTTTAGAAATTTATATAGTTTATTTTATACGCAGAGGTTCATTCAGAATTTTTCTTGGTAAATTCCAATTTTTTATTTGGTATGATTTTCTTATTTTAACGTATTTTGTAAGCTTACTCTGAAAACTGAAGACTTAAATGTATTGGAAGACAAAGACTCAACAACTGTGCCCAAAAATTCCAAACTATCAAAACCTTACTCCAAATTATGTTCAAAGAACTAAATTTTAAGATGATTATATTCTGAAAGTGAAAATGCCAAATATTTAGCAACTGTCATAACAATTGAAATATCCTTATAATTCCTTAGACTTACATAATTGAAACGTTATAAGGAGTCTTTATGTTGATTATGTTAGTTTCTATTAGTCTACGTTGTTCTTATTCTTGGATCGTTTGCTAAATAATGTTAACATTAATGGTTGTTGAGACACATCTCTTCCTTCGAGCTAGTTTTGGCGAGTTTTTAAGCTTTAAAAGAAAGCGATCAAACTAATCCAATATACGAATTTTACAAAATCTCACCAACCATATTTTAAACAGTTATAATTGTTTTTCTGATAGGTCTATACAGTTTTGCTCTAAATTTATAGTTAAACATTAACTAAAAGCCGTGCCACACTCATATATGAGCCCATATGTTAGAAACAACTGCTAAACTGGGACACTCTGGATGGTAGTTTACGAAAGTTTAGGGGTTAAGGGGTCGCAATCAAGGGTCCGAATCAGATGTGTAGAAGGCAGAGTTTAATGTCGACGAATTTGTTACATGATTTGGGGTGAGACCTCTAAAACTCTCAAGCATTACAGCATAGACAGTGTAAACATTGATAGTATATAGAACGTACGATTCTTACCTCTTTCATTTTGATTCTGTTAGCTTCTATTAATAATTGCTGTTTTTATTCTTGAATCTTTTGCCAAATCATGTTGAAATACTAATGATTTCTTAGGAACATCTAACATTTCGAGCTAGTTTTGGGGAGTGTTGAAAGGAAGGGATACAAATAATTCAATAAATGAATTTTATAAAGTATTTTAAAGTATATAAATTGTATAAAATAGTCTTCATGTTGATTGTGTTAGATTCTATTAGTCTTTGCTAGTTTTATTTAATTATTTGGTTTTTTAAGTTAAGCTCTACATAGCTTAACTTCAAAATTTAGTGATAGTTATCAACAAAGACAATGCAAAAACAAAATAGCATTATGGATTATGACCTGTTTCAGAAGAAATATAAAATATATAATATACGTTCTACCCAAGTTTTACGGGTTTTCCTTTTAAATACTCAACATTAACCCAATAAACATTAATACATAAGTATTTTTCTACTGGAAAACAAATTTTCATAAAAAATCAAGGAAAGATAAAAATAACACCAAAGTTGATGTGTTTTACATCCGATTAATCATACGACTAATATTAACTGGGATATTCTACGTAATGCTTGCTTTGGTCATGATAGCTTAGGATAAGTTAGGTTGGTTAGGTGTGGTTATTTTATGTTAGGTCAGGTTATTTTAGGTTCCGTATAAATAATTTATACTCTTATTAGAGCCACCCAACTTTGCTTTTGCCTTCATGGCTGTTGTAACTGCCCAACTGCAGCTACAACAGCCATGAAGGACGTATCTGTAGCCTTAAACCTTTGCCAAGCTCGCTCGGCCAAGTCTTTGTCACTTGCGCTCTCCGCGCTGTGTGTAACCCACCCGCCCACCCATACACGTACAAAGGTATTAACCCACCCGCCCACCCATACACTTACAAATGTATTGACCCACCCGCCCACCCATTTACGTACAAATGTGTTGACTCACTCGCCCACCCATTCACTAAAAGGAACAAAGTTGGGTGGCTCAATACCACTGTACGTGTATGGGTAGGCGGTTTGGTTAAAACCATTGTACATGTATGGGCGGGTGGGTGGGTCAATACCACTGTACGTGTATGGGTAGGCGGTTTATGGGCGGGTGGATACACGAGAATAGACGAAATGAACCCTCTAAAACACACGTACAGTGGTTAGGTGACTAACCCAACTCAACCTAACCTACCTAATCTAACATTTCACGACCTAATCTAATCTACTTACCTTAACCTACATAACCTGAACTAATCTAACACTATACAACCTAACCTACCTTATCTAACATTTCACAATCTAATCTAATCTACTTACCTTAACCTACATAACCTGAACTAATCTAACACTATACAACCTAACCTACCTTATCTAACATTTCACAATCTAATCTAATCTACTTACCTTAACCTACATAACCTGAACTAATCTAACACTATACAACCTAACCTAACCCATCTTAACTTAACCTAGCCTGACTGTCTTATGTCTTACATCTCAGTTATTATGTGTTATAGAAAGAAATTGGTGATATATTCATATTAAAGAGAAAAAATACATAATATTACTGTAAAATTTTAGTGCTATTTTAGTGTAAAACTCGTCTTTTTTTTAAATTTCTGTTAATAAATTGTTTTTTTTTTTTTAACTACTGTCGGTGCAGAAATTATGTGCACCTGAGTTTTAAGGTTGTTATATAAGGAACTAAGAGGCCTAATAAACACCTAATCGTACTATTATTTTACGTGTTCAATTGACGTTAAGACATGACATTTTAGATTATTTATTTAAATCTCAAATAATTTTTATCCTTGAAACAAAAAAAAGACTGTAATTTTTCACTGTACATAATATTTACGCAACAAAAATTTATCGTTATTAATAAAAAACCGGTTAATGTATCGAATTTATATTTTAATAACTGGTTGATAAGATTTTTTTCAATAAGTTTTATGAATTTTAACTTTTTGTGAGAAAAACTGTTCTTATCAATTCCTTGAAACATTTTTTTCTTGGTTTCTAAAGGATGTATAATTATTTAATTGATCTTGTTGTAATCTTTATGACACGTATAGGTAGACATACATTCCTTTAATATGTGTTGCTAAATGCAGTGAATTTATATTGATTTAAATAAATTGAAATTTATCAATTTATAGATATTTTAAATTGTTCTTATTTGATTAGAAATCACTGCATTTTCTTACACGTATGAAATTAATGAGTAATAATTATACATATCATAAGACATTACAAAAAGGCTAAATAAAAAGTTGTACGACCTCTAGAAGCCAAGAAAACAATGTTTCAAGAAATTAATTAGTACTGTATTTTTGAAAATTTAAAATTCTAAAAATTATAAAAGTTATAGAAACCTTCCTACCAACCACGTATTAAAATAAAAATGTGATACATTAACCTGTTGTTTAGTAATAATGGGGTAAATATTATGTACAGTGAAAACTATTTAAAATTCCGGAAATGTTTTTCTTTCTAGTAGACTTTTAATAAAATTTAACAATTTATAATTTCACACGGGTTAACGTACGATTAGACGGGAAAACAATGGTATGCCTGGACTTTTCATAGGCCTCTTAATTTTTAGATAACAACCTTTAAACCCGGGTGCACATAATTTCTGTAGTGACAGTATCTATTCACGCTTGTAGGGTTAATATTGACTAGGTAAGAAAATATTCGCAAATCGGGTGAGACTCGTATATTTTGTACTTTCCACAAATATTACTGAATACGTTTGTAGGTATGTTTCCATAATTATTGACCAAATTGAACAGTAGTGCAGTAAAATTATTAAAAATTTACAAAAGGAAGCAATAGTACATGTGACATATGTCTGATGGACGTGGTGATTGTTAGTGGTTTAGAAATTCTTGGAGAGAAATATGATCGAGTTTATTTTCCTCTGGGGAGTCCAGCCACTGGGATTCCGAGGTGGAGATACAGCCACAATAAACAACTAAGCCTTTCATTGCGTTGACACTTCATTCCACATTTCTATTGGGAGAGTAAGCACTACTCTATGATTGCAACGTTGTTATAAGTATTAAAGTCATAGAGTTGCAGTAACCAATGATTTGTCACAATTATAGTAGTTTGATGGTAAATTATTCAGTGTACGATAACGTCTCCAACTCATTTTGTTATACACTTTTACAAATCAACAATAGAATAGAATAATTTATTGAAATAATTTTACATTTTTTGTGGCCTCACTAAGTAAAAAACATACTTGTCAGCGAGGTTCAACATCAACTAAAATTTGCACTTTCAATTTGGTTTCTCTTGGTCCATAAAGGTTCTTTTAATACATGAAAGTGCATGTATGGTGGTTTTGAAAGATGATGTATTTCCCAACCGTTTCTAAATTTTAGTAATACATTTTTACCTTTAGTTAAAGAAGAAATACTATCGAAAATTAAAAAGTCTAAACCATATTTTAATTCAGAATAATTCTTATCAAGAATTATTATTAAATAATTTAATTTAATAATAATAAATTAAATTAATAAATTAATTATTAATTTAATTTAATAATTAAATTAAATTAAATTTAACTAGTATTTAATATTTTACATGTGATTTTTTTGTACTTTTTATTTGTACAGTTTTATTATTGTATTTTCAGCGAATAAAAGAAGAGAAGTAACAGAAAATAGGAATTAACCAATAATATCACAGCAGCCGCCATTTTGACGATTCCAACCAATGGGGTCACGTGAGAATAGGCCTATAAATTGAGTTGTTGAACACCATTTTCCATTCTTTTGTGAATCCCTCTGGTCTGAGGAAGGTGAGCGTGGTTCACCGAAAACGATCACCATAATATTCGTGTATTTTGTACTTGTATTGTAATATATTTATTCATTTTGTGCTTATATTGTAATAAATTTGTGTTGTGTGATGTTTACTTGTACTGTTTTTTTTTTATTCACATATGTTTTCTGTTTATACTGTATTATAACTGAAGATGCCTTAACCGGTGAAAGTGCTATTGATAAAAATTAAAATTTGTGGAATTTATTAAAAAATGACTTTATCTTTACAACCAATGCAATTCCATCAAGCATATACAGCAAAAAATTGCACTAAGCAGTCTTACATTCTATGTATTTTTCTAACACAAACTATATAAACTACATAATACATAATGTTAGGACTTAAATAAAGAAGTAATTTAAAATTATACATTGACGTATAATTCTTTAGTTTTAGTTAAATTAAATAGTGTTGCAAGGTGGTAGACAGTTGCAACAACATCAATTTCAATTGTGGCCATGAGAGACGGTGAGACTTATTGTTTCAAGCTTGACATCACACAAATCCAGTCATTAAGCCCAGTTGCATTCTTTAGTATTCAACCTCTAAGGAACCCACAATCCTTGGGGAGGAGTCTGTTCTGGTTCTTATATAACTTTCTTCCTGTTCTGTCCTTCCTGTGTGACAGTTCAGATCATTTGACATGGACTTGTCTGTAGAGTATGTTCCAACAAAATTGTTCTATAAGTCAGAAAGTGTATTATTGCAGGGAAATGTGTGCCCTTTTAGAAAAAAGTGTTTTTAAGCGATTTCATTTTTTTGTCTTCATATATATAATTAAATAACCCACTGTAAAAGGTGTTTTATGCCACAATTAGATCAGTTTGTTATTTATGTGTGAATTTATTCTGTGTTCAGTTGATGTAATGTCTAGCTTATTAGATTAATAAGCTAGACATTATAATCTTTAATGTTGTGAGTTCTTCCTTTGTGAGATGGCCTAATAAATTCCTTTTTGTCAGGTTTCTAACTTGTGTTATAGGTCTATCTCTCAGGTTTGATATATTGTATTGGTATATTATAGAACTGACTAACATCACTGTAGAAATTTGTTAATACCCCAAACAGAACACAAATCTAGCTAATATAGCTAAACGCTAAACACAAGTTGGAAACCTGACAAAAAGGATTTTAATAGGCCATATCACAAAGTAAGAACTCACAACATCAAAGGTTATAAAAGTACAATATAAATTTTAGTTACAATGTAGGATGCTTCTAATGACTAAACTTCTATGGCTAAGCATAATCTGATCATTTCTGGACAGTTAGTAATAATACTAATTCTAATTATATGTGTTGTATAAGTTGGAATTCAATAAAAGTACAATTAATTTTCTTGTATGTACATAGACAACAAAGAGTAAATTATATAACAGTTAACAATTATAAGTATAGTTAATTCAATAGTTTATAGTTTAACAAAAATAATCTTTATTGTCTTCACTTAATAAAAAAGTATTATACATACAATATGTAAAATAGTAAATTAATATATAATAAATGTAAAATAAAAATTTTAAAAAGGAGAATAAACAGTTGACAACTTTTTTCCAACGAAAGTGTCATTTACAATTGTGTGGATACACATAAAAACAATATCTTACAATAAACATATGATTGCAATAGATACATTATATAACAGATTAATACATATAATATAGTATAAATTAATAGATACAACGTTCAGAAATGAATACAAAACATGTAGATATCTACAGATAATGAACTTGATACAGTGGTTGCACTACAGGTGTATAGAGAAGGTGGAGTAGAAATTGGGATTAGAGGAACCAATTATTTTTGTGGTAGGGTAAAGAAGACGGAGAAGATTTAGAAGGAAAAGAATGGATTGATTTATTGTCGAAGTAGACGAGGTTGAAGTCTGAATAGTTTTTTCTTGAATGATCTAAGAGAATCGTGGAAAAAGTCCACATTGCAGGCGACAAGATTGCCCAACTCATGTAATCTACTCATTGGGGCATTTTTTACCAATAATTCTGGGCAATTGACAGTTCCTCTAATGAGTTTGAAAAGAAATACCAAGTCAACAACGTGTCGACGAATTTGAAGAGGGTGAAGGTTGAACATCTGCACTAGAAGATCGGGCTGAAGTAGTTGGCCAGTTTTGAAGTACAGTTGTAAAACAAATCTCCTTTGAATTTCCTGTAAGCGGGTCGACAGGTAGAGCTGATGGGGCGTCCATACAACAGAGGCGTATTCAAGGAGTTGTCGAATAAGAGCCTTGTAGAGAAACACCAAGGATGCCGCTGATAAGCCTGATCTTGATATTCTATACAGCAAACCCAGAAGCCTTGAAGCGCGAGAGCAAATGTGATCAATGTGTTGGTTGGACGTTAAGATTGAGCTGAACCACACCCCAAGATCTTTGATAACTTGACAGCGACTCATCTCTGCTCCATCAATCCTGTAGGCGATCAATAATGGACTGCAGCTTCTTGAGTAAGTGACGACCTTACATTTTGAAACGTTTAAGAGCATAGCATTAGAGGAACACCATTTAGTGATATTATCAAGTGAGAGTTGCAGGCGTCCAACGGAGCTGTCGTCTTCTATTGAGAGAAATAGTTTAATATCATCGGCATGGCAGAGGAATTTGGAATAAATGTCTTCTTTGATATCCTAGAGAAAAAGGTTGAATAAATAAGGCCCCAGAATTGAACCTTGCGGAACTCCTGACTGTACTGTGATTGGATCGGAAAGGGCCCCCACATATGTTTCCGACGATGTTCTGCCAGTTAGATATGATTACAACCATGATAAAAGAGGGTCACTAATACCGTAGGATTTTAGTTTGGCCAGCACATGGATGTGGCTGACCTTGTCAAATACTTTACTGAAGTCCAGGTAAAGACAATCCACCTGATAACCCCTGTTTAAACTATACATTAAATATTCCTCAAATACCACCAGATTGGTGACCGTAGAGCGTCCCTTGGAGAATCCGTGCTGTTCATCGATGTTGAGTCTAGCGAAAAATACCAGTAGCCGATTGAGGACGATCTTTTCGAAAATCTTGGCTATTAGAGATTATATTGAGATCGGCCTGTAATTCTTCACGTCCTCTTTCGCACCTTCCTAGAAGATCGGATCAACATAGCTTGTTTTGAGGGCGGAGGGGAATATGCCTGCCTTAAGGCTCCGGTTGAACAAGTTGCAGAGTGTCAGAGAAAGAAGTCCACTGGTTTGCTTCAGGACGATTGGCGGGATTCCAACCGGTCCACACCCCTTTCCTGTATCCAGCTGATCAAGCAAGGATTTGACCTCATAGGGTGTAGTTTCCAACAAGGATACACATTCCAGGGATCTATCAATGTACTCCGGGGGATTTGAGGGTGAAAGATAGTAGACACTTGAGAAGTTTGTGGCAAAGAGATTTGCCATATCTGATGGGATGCTAGACTCATAATCCCCCAGTTTAACTGTGTTGGAGGAAGAAGAGGAGCTTCTAGTAAGTTTCATATGTGACCAGAATACTTTTGGATTATGAGGCAAAACAGAGTCAAGATGGGCAATGTAATCTCGGTGGTCCTGTCTGGATCTAAGCTTACAGAGATTTCTTAGATGAGCAAACTGGGTATAGTATTCTTCAGTCTCTTTAAATAGCCTAAGGTACCTTTTTTTTAGAATTTTCTCAAAGTTCTTGAAATGAGTCTATCTTCAATTCTATATAGACAATTACTGGTCAATTAATTTTTCAATGTTTCCTTGAAAGTATCTTCTTTTAAATGTTTTATATGTATTGGTAATTTATTAAAAATATTGATCCAATTGTTTTCAAAACTATGTATTAATTTATAATATGTTTAATAATTTCTTATAATATTGTCTTTATTATAGAGTAGTTTTGCATACTACTTTGAATTGTAAATTTAGAAATATTTTCTTTAGTATATAATAAGCAGTGAAAAACATATAAAGAAGGTAAAGACAAAATTTTAAGTTCTCTTAAGAATGGTTTACAGCTTGCTTTTTGGGAATTTTTTTACTATTCTGATGGCCTTGTTTGTAATTTAAAAGCACCAGGACTGTTAATTATTCAAGTATACAGGGTGTTCCAGAAGTCCGAGGACAGTTGAATATTGTTTAGAACGTTACAGATAAAGGTACAAAACTTTGCACATTACTGCTGGACATATAAAGCTATTTTACCATTTATTCAGTGATCCACTCCCTTCGTAGGGGACGTCCCACTAGGAGTCGGAAGAAAATCTTAAATGTAAGCATAGGTCGACAAGCATACAATTTTAAAGGTCTTAGCTAGTAGATCATCATACCGCTTTTAGACCTGAAAAGGTTAATTCTGAATAAAATGACGGCACTCGAAATTTTCAATACTGATCTTATGTGCAAGATTTTACCACCACCATTTTGTAACGGATAAAGCTTTTGAAGTCCCGGTTGCGGCATTTTTCTATGCTTGACCAGCCCTTTAAAACTATTTGCATACCAATCTATGCTTACTTTAAAACTGTTCTACTGACTCCTCATGGACTGTTCCCACAGAATAACAGAAGGACATTTAATACATCTTAAAGTACGGTTTTTTATACAGTAATCATGTGTGAAGTTTTGTAGATTTATCTGATATGGTTACAAAATTAAGTAATTCTTGTACATAACATACTCTTAAGATCAGTATTGAAACTTTCGAGTGCCGGCATTTTGTTCAGAATTACCTTTTTGAGATAAAATTGGCAGCATGATGTTCTAATAATTAATATTTTTAGAATGGAATGCATATCGATTTAAGATGCATTCATTTAAGATCCTTGCATTTAAGATTTTCTTCTGACTCTTAGTAGGCCGTTCCCCTACGAAGGTACATGGTACCATAGCTTTTTATGTCTAGCAGCAATGTTTTGTAACTTTATCTGTAACGGTATAAACAATATTCAACCGTCCCCGGACTTTTGAAACACTCTGTATACAAGTGAATAGAAAAAAAAAAAAAAAAAAAAAAACAACGATAGCAATATAATGAGAATTCATAATACTGTACGTAGATAAAGTGAGTAGAAGCAAGCATTGTTACTCAGTCTTTTAGTCTTTCTGGAAATTGATTACGTTCGAAAGAAGAATTAACATGGGATGTGGAGTCTCTTATAAATACAAACACACAACTATGAACATCATCGAATTTACCATAGTAGCTCAGCGCCTGATGTAATATCGATGCAATGTCCGCTGCACAATCGTGTAGTTGAATCACGGGTTTGCGCCGTGACATCTTTAAAACCCTGGAAGGCATTTTATATAAGTTTATTAATTAATTTCTTATTAATAAAGAAAAGTTTTTACATGAAAATACAACATTTTGCTAAATTGAGCTAGCCTGACTCCTAACTGAAATGTTTAAATAAACTATGTAACCTTGATTTTCATTCTTACAGCAAAAATATTTTATGCAGTATCAATGTACTATTCATTATATAGCTCACAAATACATAATTTTCTAAAATATATCTATTTGGTTCTTATTATTCTATGAAATGAGTTATTTCCAATTGAATGAAGACCTGTAAATTTTTTTTAAAGTTATTTGCTTTCAGAGATTAGTTGTGCTAAAATTAAATATATTTTCCTATTCGAACCCCCATCTGCTAAGAGTTAGTATTTAATTCCTTGAATAAATTTAAAGTAAAACATGTAGGACGACAAGGAGTTAAATATTGCTTGCATGATTTTTATGGTCATTCTTATTAATTAGTTTTTAGTAATAGTTAACATGAGACTAAGGTATTTAAATTCCTAAAAGAAATTATACATTTAATTTTTTCGTATAACAAATCCCAATATACTTTAAAAAAAATACATTTATTCGTAAACCTAATAAATATAACAGTAAAAATATTACAAAAAGGTCTTTTAATAAAGTGAAATATCAGTATGAAATTGGCTTTCAAGTATTGTTTATATTTACCCAGAAATTATTTCATACTCCTCCATTCCTCCATTAGATAACTTGATATCGTTTTGTCAGAATTACTCAATGACATCCCCTGTGACAGTTTAGGAGATGATAAATTGACGCTGTAATGAACTTCCTAGTACAACTGTCACACCATTTACTGACAATATTATCTTTTTAACTTCTTTAGAATATTCATAATATCGTACCCTCGTTATTGAGTATGTTTCAACTGACGATCCATCCATCCATGTTACGAACATGGTAAAATAATTGCCTCCCTCAATATACGATCTTCTAACATGTAAGCTGTGACAGATCCCCATTTGAGCAATGGACAGAGCTAAATACAGTGTCAGTTGGATTTGAGGTTACATAAAGATTAATCATAAATGAAATTGGAAGCAAATAATAAACATTGGTAGGAAGCAAATATTATATTTTGGTAGGAGAGCCTTATGGCCGAGGAGTCACGAGCGCAACGAGCGAGGTAATTGGCACGCGAAGCGTACAGGGTGTACCCTAGTATATCGTGAATAGGTATGTATGATTTATGTCTCTATGTTGGTAATGTATACGGTGTATCAGTAATACATGTCCATAACTAACAACTGTACATAACACATACATATGATATGTAATTATACATTTATAAATACTGTACATTTAATTATATATGGTTATTTTGGCCTATATATACATCTACACAACAGAAAGCTTACTTAAAAGAGATGGATATTCCTATAAAATAAAAGCAAACGGTTAATTTTCAAGGAAAATCTGGCTAACAAAGAATTAGACAATCAAGTTTAATAAAGATATGTAAATGATTATGAATCTACTTTATTGGGCAAGTGTAGAAAATCAAATAAAATATCTATGAAGTAAAACTTTAGAGTTTTTTTTAGAGTTATTAGGTTAATTAGGTTTTCAAAGAGTAATTTTTCATTGCTTTTACTTAGGATTAATATTTTGGTCCCTATTTTCTTCATTACAAAACACAAAACATATTCCAATGCAAAGCATTTGATTTTATGATAATAAAGTAATTTATTTGTTTGTTTTAGTCATTAACAAATTTGTAAAAATATTTGTATTTCATAAATTCATATAAAACTATAGTAAATATCATTAAATTAATTAATAGAAGTGTATATTAAGCGTAAAACTCGGCGAGAACAAAATGGTGACTGTGTTTGTGCCTCACGTACACACAACTCCTTAAAAAAGGATTAAAATGTAGATTACACTTTTAAAACATGATTCAGTAAACTACTGTATAATCTTTCAATAAGGTATATTACAAGTTTGGTCTATTGTTCCTAAAATTTCGTATATATGAGTAGTTTTACGTTTAGATAAAGTATTTGATTCTCTATATCAAAGTAAATGTTATCAAATTTAATATTAAAAAATGTTATACATATATTTAAATGTATGATCGAGGGTTAATGTGCTTTATACGTGCATTCCTGCATGTGTCTAGATTGGCATGTGACAAGGCTGGACCAAAAATCAAAAAGCTACTTTTTTGAACACTCAACCACCCAGGATATGATTGTAAAGTTATTTAGTGTATTTCACCATTTATATAATTATTTGTAAATAAAATGTATACTGTAACAATATGGAACCTACTTGCATATAGAATTTGTTTTCTTTTCTTTTATTTAAGAACCTTAAAACTGAGAATGTGGAAATGTTTTTCGAAAGGTAGAGGTAAGAAAGTAATACCACTTCCTGCAGAGCTTATCTTCTGGGGTGAATAGGGTTTTGGTGGAGCCATTTAAGGATACAAATATATCCATCCTTTGTTGACAGTTTAAGATGAGAGATTTTTTAGATTAGTTCTGAAATGTATGGTTCTAAAAACAAAATATGTTTATAAATCATAATTTAAATTCAAATAGTTCACTTGACATTATTATTAAATGGAATTGAATTGAGGGGAATGTTTAAAGTAAATTTATAAATAATATTTTGTTACAAAGACTATGAACGTAGATCCACTAATTTGAATTCATTAAAATACGTAGTTTACATTAAGTTACGTTTTAGTTTTAAAAGTACTAAATTTAAGTAATTATTGCATTCAATGTTTCTGGAAGTTTGAGAATAAAATATTAAGTTAAAATGGTTTGAATTGTGCAACAAATTATATAATTAACTACCTAAAACAGCAAATAACTGTTTTTAACTATAGTATTTAGTAAAATACAATAATACAGAGATAGTGTGCTGCTTTTTTCATTAAAATAATATAGAATATATTTATTTAAATATTAACCCTTTTTAGTAGGGTAAACTTTTAAATTTAATAATAGTTATATATTTGTAACATTATCTAACAAAGAAAACCTGAATTATACAGAACATATAGTTACAGAAAAATTAGACGACATTTTATTTTATGTTCCATTATCACTTAATATAACTATTTAAGAAGGTGTCCAAGTAAAAAAGGTGTATTATATAGGTAGAAAGGGCAAAATAAGCCACCGGGTGTGTTTAATGTCATCCAGCGTTCCCATAGAAAACATTTTAATGTCTTTTTGTACTCTAAACATCCTGTTTATGTGGTATTTACATGAAACAGCCACAGTTTATACAGTTGTACATATTTATGTGTAACAAGTTACATTTAGTGCAACTTATCGAGTCAACCACATTATAAACAGGAAACAGTTTACCTCTAGCTCCGGCTTTGAGTTAGCTAGTGCCGAAGTCAATGGAGATAAGTTTAGTCTCCGTATATTTCATCAGCATGTGCTGATATCAGCATTAATTCCAAGTTTGAAATTAAAATATACTAGAGCACCACAAATTTAATTTTATTGAAAACTTGAAAGTTTATTTTTATATTTCCAAAGCGATAAGCTCTTAAGCTTTATAAAATTAAATTAAAAATAATTTGTTCATCTTTTCCAACACACTAGTGTGAGTGAAAAGTCCCGGAATGGCTTGGTACGTATTTAACCATAAATGATAAAGCAATGAGAATGTATCTATCGGTTTATTGATATTACCGATACAAGTCTACTTTTATAAGTCATTATCAGGTTTTTATATCATCAGAGAAAATTACTGGTAATTAAAATTACATTTTAAAAGAGAGTATAGGTTGAGTTACAAATAAATGTAAAGCTCTTCATTGAGAAAATACAATTCTGAAAAGCAAACTTCAAAAGGTTGTAACTACATAAAATTGTACCAGTTTAAAATTAAAACATTGAACAAACAATTGGTTATTCCTTTTACTATTGTATATTAAAGCAGTGATTTGTGAAACATATATTCTGTACCAAAAAACCTTGATAAAGCAATTATCAATAGTTAATTAAATCTACACATGGTCTCAAAGGAGTCAAAAAAGATAATATATCATTTTGTATTTAAAAATGAAATATCATTACGAGGATAATACAATGCTATAAATCTGATCTTAAAAGTCAATCCTACATAAACTGTATAAAAAGGATGTGGTTGAGGTGTAAATATCTATCGCAATAGTAAAAAAATGTTTAGTTCTTGAAACATTTTCCCAATGGAGGTATAAGTCATTCCCTATCTATAAATCCTTTCCTTATACCCTTAGGTTCTCAGTATTTTGCTATTGTAAATCCTCACAAGAGATTTACAATAGCTTCCAAAATCCTACCAAAATTTACAAAATCTTAACAAAAGCTTAGGCAATCAATATTTAAATAGCTTATTGCTATATAACAACTGATATTATATGTAGGATGGGCCTTTTATGGTTGGGTTTGCCTTTTAAAGATCATTAATTTGATATACGCGTATAACTTGATATATTATCCCCATAATATCATTTTCTCACACCACTGGGACCTTCATCGGTGCAGCCAAATAATCATTGTTTATCAAGCTCAAGGTTTTAAATTTAATCAGCTGCCATATTGTTTGGGTACAAACTTTGTAAGTCTTTGTGGCATTGTTTTTCTTAGTAAAAGTATTTCATTTTATGTAAAATTTGGCCTATGCTCATATTGAAGATTTGTTTCTGACTTC